>QVTG01000042.1:71729-86330 GCA_013305925.1 Geotrichum reessii
TTTGAATTCCATGTCTTCTTTGTATATCTTTGTTATTATTATTTAATTATGTAACTATGTGATGTAAGGACAATAAATAGATTTTCTATCTATCTATCATGGAGAATTCGGCGCCATCGAATACCTGAAATACCTAGAGCGCGCTGAGAACGCTAAATTTGAACTCTCACAGAGATGAATGTTTTTGAATTCAACGTCTCCTTGTTATTATGATTTTAAATATGCAACTATGTGATATAAGAACAATAAACCGATCTTCTATCTATCTATCTATTCCATCAAGAATTTGATAGATAGAAAATCTGTTTATTGTCCTTACATCACATAATTAAATAATAATAACAATTTGATGTCTTTAAATTTTAGAATCACTAAAGCGCACTGAAAACGCTATTCTCAAAGTCTCATAGACACACATGGTTAATTATTATTACTGCTATTACAAAGATTGGTATATAATTTAATATACATTATGTATTAATAAATTAAGAGTCTTTGAGCCAGAGCTTTCTCATGTATGATTAAACAAAACAAAACAAAAAAAAGTTATTCTGGTAAAATTAAAACTCAAGCACTGAAAAGCTTCGCACTGAACGTGTCTCTTCAAGCTTGACACATTTCCACAACGCTTCAGAGGCACCCGTAATATCACCTTCTTGTTCACAGAAAAGTGACATTAGGTACCAACCCTCTGAGCAGTTGAACCCCCTGCCGCTTGAAATGAGCATCTCGACCAGACCCTGAGCGCGAGTAATGGCAGCCAGACGATCATTCTCGTTCAAAAAAAGTGACGTAGAAGTAGAAGATAACTTAGCTTGGTCTTTTTTGAGAAACTGCTCAGACTGCTCGTAAATAAGCTGTGCCAAGCCGACCACAGCGCGTGGACTAGATTTATCAATTTCTAGCGCCGTCTCAAATTCAGAAAGCGCTGCCTGATGTTGTTGTGTAGCTTTCAACAGTAGACCCATTTCAACTTTAATATCCGCACTAGAGAGACCAATTTTTTCAGCCTCAATTAGCGCTTCCTCAGCATCTTGAATTAAATCACCGCGGCGGTACATACTCGCAGCCCAAAGCCATAACTGCATAAGGTCAGCTTTAGCTGCTTTACCAGACATTACTGGCGCTTGCACGGGTGCAACACGAGATGATGTTGAGAGCCTGGGAACTGGAGGAATGCTATCGTGTCGATGGTGAGTGTGTCCCTGTCTGCTACCGGCGCCGTTGGCAGTGCCATTACGGAATGGAGTGCGGCTGAGAGTCCTTGAAAGACTGAACCGTTTAGATTTTGTAGAAACAGTATCAGAGACATCTTGTTCAGGCGATGCCAGGTTTTCCAGTACATGCACTTCCCTGGCCTTTTCTGTGTTGGGATAAAGAAGACCATATAAAGCAAAGATTTCAGGCACAAGATCAAGAGCAACCTCAATACCTTCCGAAGCTTCGTAAATGGCCACTTGGGTCATTTTTAACTGCAAATACGAGCTTTTTTCAGAATCCATAAGTGACCCTGGTGAGTGTTTCTCATTGGCATACTCTGAGAACAGATCAAGTGCATTATCAACAGCCTGAAGTGCTTTTTCATAATCGTCAATCGCTACTAGCAGCAATGCAAGCAAGTGCCACAATAGGATATACGATTTGTCAACCAATAAACCCTTCTTAACCACTGTAATTGATTCCTTTATCTGGCTGTTTTGAGCTAGCAATAGCGCGTAGTCAAAATAGAATTCCACATTTTCTGGTTTGTAACTAAGAGAGCTTTCATAAGAAGAAACAGCTAGATTGAAAACTAACTCTCTCTCTTGAGAGGTATGGGCCTGTGATGCATAAAGTGCATAGGCTCTACCGATAGAGGCCCATACTAGCGCGAAACCATCGATAAAGTCTGCACTTATAATAGAGCTGACCGCGCTTATATTACGATCGTGCCGCTTGCGCAATTTATTGTTGATGGGAGAGATCATATCCTCATTATTGAGCCAACTTCGAAGTTTATCGGCAGTGTCTCGAGCGAGGTCACCGTCCTTTTTCACAAGCACAATGACATCAATAGCCTTAGCAAACACTCTAACTACAGACTTATCATCGTCTCCAAAACTTTGTGAAGCCTCACCCAGCGTTAGATTGGCTTTAGCCTGTTGAATTCTGGCTCTCTCTTGATATGCTGTATAGGTTTCAAATGCGCTAAGGGCTTCATCATGCTTTCCCAATGAACTCAAAACAAAAACTAGATATCTGGCAACAGCACAAGAATGAAATGTCTTCACCAGAGCTTGTTGTAGGATTTTTAAAAGCTCTTTTGTCTCCGCCACATCCTGGGCCCCTGACACCAAATCTAAGGGAGGATGGAAATATACCGAGCTTTGCCAGTTCTTGAACAATGCTGCCACAAATTGCTCAACCGGTGCATTGGAAGAACTGGTCGTGACTGGAGCGGTTGAGTTAAAAAGAGTGTCTTTAAAACTTTTTGAAATCTGCTGCACCTGTTGCTTGAGACCAATATCATTAGGAAATTCCTGAAGTTGCGACGAAAGATACAGGAAATGCACATTCAACAGGCTTAGTCGCCTCTGTAAGCTGGCAGCGTCAAGAGGGATTCCAGTGGGATATGCGTTGATCAACGAGATCACATTCTGGTAGCCTTGCAGCGCGGTGGAGGTGACCTGCTTATCTTCAAAAGTTAACGACGTAGAAAGAATACCGTACCGGTAAAACAGTTTTTCAGCCCAGATCAACGCTCCTTTAAGTCTTGTTTCAGCAGGGCTGAGAAGGGAGTTGGCTGTTTGGTAAACTTTAATGGCTTGGGGAAATAAGTTTAGTGCTTCGTACGCCGTGCCTACAATTGCCGCTAGCCTCATAGCGCAGACCTTTGAGTAGTTGAGCTGAAACGCCGGCACTTTCAGTGACTGTATCTTTTCGTACTGCTCAACAATGAAATTATAATCATGCTGAAGTAAATTGAGATGTAGAAGTATGGTGCGGTTGATGAAGTCAAATTCTAAGTTAGTGTCAGGGGTCAGTTCTGAACGAGTGAGGGCCAGAACCTGTTGAGTGTACTCTTTAATCTTAGACTCCAGAGGAACTTCTTTTGGAGTCAAATAGTCAATGTTATTATTGTCCAGATAAGAAAAAACCTGTGCTTCAATGTTGGCGGCGCTGGCAAAACCTGAAAGTATGATTGGTTAGGGCTGTTCAGTAAATTTTTTTTTTTCAGGAATGAAAGATGAGTTGTACATAACACATACCGACGTCTGCGGGACTATGCTTAGTGACTTTGCGAGCCAATTCTGATATTTCAGCCCAAGAAAAATCAGATCTTGCCTGGTCAAGGGCTGAGTGGTAAAATTGGGCTTTTGTCTGCTAAAAAAAAGGGGGGTAAAACCAGAGCGGATAGTGGTTAGCACACAGTGTCCCGATCATGAGTCAGCACTAACTTACTGATACCATTGGCGGAGAAAGTATCTATATATGTGAATTGAGTGCAAGCAAGAGTATTTACAATAAACAAAATAGCATAATCTTCAGTGATATAACTGCAAAAAAAAAGGAAACAAAGAACCACGCGTAAGAGTAAACGTTACTATTGAAGTCAAGTCAGATCAAAGACTTGAAAAAAAAAAAAAAAAAAAAAAAACTTTGACACGACGACATATTTGTCATGTGACTTAATATTGAAAATATATGATTGAAAAATTAAGCCAGATCACGGCTCAAGTCCCAGTTCGAAAAAAATAAAATAATAAAATTTTTTTATATTTTATTATTTTTTTAACTTCATATTATTTATGACCGACTGTTCTAACAATCGCAACTAATAACCAGCATCATTTATACTATGTCTACTGAATTAATAGAGGTATGTTAAAATTCAAAGTATTTTATTTATCTTTTCTTTTTCTAATAATTTTGCTTAGCTTGTTGAGTTTTTGCACTCGCCTCAGCCAGCTATCCGTCAGATCGCCCTTGACAACCTTGTTGGATACTCGCAGGGTCTCTACGCTCATATTTTCAAGAACAACGACTACGAACCTGTTAAGGACCTTAAAGATCTTGTCAAGTCTACTGGCTCAACTACCACTGTTCAGGCTCTCACTATTCTTGTCAATCTATGCGATAATCAAACAATTCTTGATTCGTTAGCCTCGGATGAAGACCTCGTCCAGTACGTTGCAAACCAGATTTGTAACACCCGCCAAAAGCACGCTGACCTTTTCTGCATTTTCCTCGCCAACCTCGCCAAGCGTGACCAAATTACTGCTATTTTTAAGATGAAGTTTAGCCCATGCAAGCTTCCCGAGGGAGTTGACCCTAAGGATATTGAGCCGCCTGCTTTTGAGACCGGTGCTGATATAATGGACTGTTTGCTCGACTGCTTTGTTCGCGGCTCTGACCGCTCTTTTAATAAGTTTGCCAACTTTGATTACCTGGCATACTTTTTTGCCGATCTTTCACGGTTTAAGCAGGGTAGAGATTACTTTATCACTCTCAAGGATGACGGCTACCCCATAACCAAGTTACTAGTTTTCACCGAAATTGACTCAAAGATCAGACGTACTGGCGTAGCATCGACAATTAAAAACTGTCTGTTCGACATTCCCTTTCACGAAAAATTTATTTTTGATGACTCGATCAACCTTCTGCCCTACATTTTGCTTCCACTTGCTGATGGCTCTGACGAGATCCCCGAGGACGAGATGTTTGAGCTGCCTGATGAGCTGCAGTTTTTGCCAGAAGAAAAGAAGCGTGACTCAGAAAACACCATTCTTGCCACATATGTTGAGTGCCTGTTGTTGCTGTCTACCACAAAGAAAGTTCGTACTTATTTGCGTGAGAAAAGTGTTTACTCTGTCATTCGTGCCCTTCACAAGGGTGTTGAGATCGATGAGGTCCAAGATCCCTGCGAGCGTCTTGTCCAGGTTCTGATGCGTGACGACCATGAAAACATTGAGGATATTCATCATATTAAGGAAGAAGACGAGGAAGAAGACGAAGATGACATCATAGAAGTTTTATAGATTTTCAACTTGTTACCATTTATGCTCTCAATTATTTATTTGAATAATATAATCACCAAAAAAAAAAGTTAAAAAAAAAAAGTTAAAAAAAAAAAAGTAAAAAAAAAAAGTCATATCCATTTAATGTTGTTCCTTCAAAACCAAGACACCTTCACTTAACTTGGCAATTTTTGGAACCAACTCTTTCAGAAGTTTATTATTCCGTGAGTGACGCTTCAACTTAGGCTTCAATATACCGAGCAGTTGTTTAGTAGTGACCCTGCTCGATCTGATGATAGACGCAACGTCTTCTTCTGTAATCAGATCAGCATCGTTCTCTGTTGTAATAGTAGAAGCAGCAGCAGAAGCGGTCGAAGCTTCAGGCGATTGATTTCTAGATAATGCAGCTGGCGAGGCCTGCCGAGACACATAATTATTACTCGTGTTTGCACTTGCAACAGAAGTACTACTACTTTTAGTATTAGCCAATGCAACAGTGGTGCCAGCATTCTTGGTAAGTGAGTCTTGAACATCCTCAGTACCAGGCTCATTCTTGATCTTAATCTTTTTAGTCTTCGGCTTATCAATGTCTGTCCCAGTCTCCTCAGCGCGAGGGCGCTTGACCTGTGGGTTCCATGCATTGGCCGGAAAAGCAGAAAGAGTCGAAGGTGATAACTGAAGAATAACGGTACCAACAGGCAAGTTCTTGAAAACTTTTTTACCCGTCTCAGTATCAATTTCCGACGAGTATATGTCTTTCTTTTTCTTCTTGTCTTTCTTCAACTTGTCCTTCTTGAGCTTTTTGTCCTTTTTCTTCGAACCATCAGACGTATTTGTACCCACAGTTGTATTAACAGCTCCAGAAGTGGCAACAGAAGTAGTGACAGAAGAACCAGATAAAGGCTTCAGACCGTTGATAATTTCAGGAGGTTCTTCTTTAACCTGTACATTAGTCTGAGGTGCAGCTAACTCTTCCTCATCAGAAGAAGACTCTTCAGTAGCATAAGGGTTCACCTCTTCATCACTCTCGTAGTTTCCGTTGTTTTCCAACGACCTAAGAGACTTGATAAGCTTCTGGCCGTTCTTATCAAGATTTTGCTTTTCTTCTTCTTCCTCTTCTTCAAACAATGCATCAGTGGCGTCATTTCGTAGCTCTTTCTTAATCTTCTTCTCAACTTCTTTAACATCCTCTTCATTACCATCCATAATCGGAGCTTCTTCATCGTCAGCAAACTCTTCGTCAAAATCAATTTCTTCCTGATCCTCATTTCTTCTAATCGAATCCTCATCAGGAACCTCATAATCAACAGTTCGGAATCTGCGGCGCATGTTAACAGGCCTATTCGAGCCTGAGGCTTCTTGAATTTCAGTAGGAAAGTACTTCATAATCCAACGGTTTGGCTGCTCGCCCTTTTGCATTCTCTTTTCGGCTTCCTCAGCAGTAAGTGTATTATATTTGTTTCTGGGTGTCATTTTGTAGTATTTTTCAGCAGGGATCATTTTAAATCCATCTTTATCAAACACAAAGAGCACAAAACTGTCAGCTTGGCCCGCTTCATAGTTGCCGACCCATGTGTTTTTACCATCAAAATCCTCTAACACCCAAGGATAGTGTTCCTCATATCTCAGCTTGCGGGCTGTCTCATCGCCGAGAATGACTTGTCTAGTTTTCTTTTGAAAAGGATTGACCTTAGCACGACGAGCGCCACCGTCCGGCGCAATCAGTGACAAATCTACCTGTTCACCAGGTAATTTACCCTTATCATCTTTCTTATTGCCGTTGCCATTCTTATTATTTGCGTTTGTGCCTGAGTCTCCCACGGACTTATCATTAACTGCTGCCTCATTGCTGTCGCCTCCATTTACTACCGTCTTTACCCCAGCATCAACATCAGGCATATCTTCATCTTTGATATGTGCGTTGGCGTTTCCATTCGCCGCTGCTGCAGCAATTGCTCGCTCACGTCGGTCTTTAATTTCGGCCAGCGTGAGCTGATTCTGCATATTTCGCGGGTCCTTTCTGTGAAGACGAACAGGCTGAGTAAAACTTGTTTGAGGATTGACTTTGGATTTACTATGAAACTTCATAATATGGTGGCGGAGACCAGACACTTCTTCGGTAGTACAACACCGCAGCTTAAAATCCGTGTAGTTGGCTGGAGTAGTACCCTTGTTGGTATTATTTAGACCTTTGCTGTTATTGCTAACAAGAGCTGCAGCAGTCCCGCCAGCACCAAGAACATTTGGTCCACGCTTGTTGGCAATACTTTGTTTTCCTGCTGCTAGCGGCTGTCCGGACGTTAGAGGACGTCCAGAGTGTCTTAATGGAGTGGATCTCCGTAAAGGGTTTGCACTTGCAGAAGGTTTCCTCTTAATTATAGGACGTTGAGAAAGAGATGAAGTCATTTATGGAAAAAAAGAAAAATAATAATCGAAGCGCAACGGTAGACGTGAAGATATATTCGACTCGACAGTAAAGGATTGAAATAGTAGTTGGTAAAAGTTTTTGTTTTTTCTGCTAGCAAGAGGTGATAAAAAAGAAAAGAAGTGTTTTTTTTTGAAACTTTTTTTTTAAATTATTTTAATTTTTGTTTTCTAATTTTTGTAATTATCTTCTCCAAAAAATGAGTGAAAGATTACAATAACAAATAAAAGGCTATATAAAACAGTAACTGAGATTACAAAATTGCTGGGTATGTGATATTGAAGCTAACGATATGATAAAGGAACAATTGCGTGATGATAAAAAAAAAAAGTGTGGTTTGAAGATAAAAGAATTTCTTTTTGAAAAATTAAATGGTGGCTTCGATAGAAAATTTAAATCTTGCAAAATTTAAATTCAGTTACCCGGATCAGGATATGCTTTTTTTCCGATTTTATTTTATTTTATTTTCAAACGATTCTTTATACTTTTAAACAGGCATTTTTTTTAATCATCAACAACATTACAAACGACTATCACTATGGCTCCCGCTTTTTTGACAAACAAGATTTTGTATGTATCGAGTGCGAGATATATTACCACACGATAACTCTAACTAATATATATATTTTCATAGCCTTGGCTGGTTTTGTGTCACCACCTCCGGCGCTGCCGCTATTATTATCTCAAAAGTGTAAGATTAAACTGCTGATGTACCCTAGCATTATTACAAGACTAACTTTTTATTTTTGTTTTTAGTGTTCTGAACCAGCAAAAGGCAGACAAATTCCATGATATGGGTAAGTATGATTTTTTTTTTCCGTTTCAACAAAATATAGTTTTAAAAAGTACATTAACCAATCTTTTTTTTTTTTTTTTTTAGAGGTTCAACAATATAGAGCTGGCGAGTGGGAAGGCCCCTCAGAGGTTGAGCGCAAGAGCAAATACGAGGGTGCTGGAAACTCCTACATGGGCAGAGTTCGTGGTCCTGACAAGATCCAATGGTGGAAATGGTAATTCTCACCTAACATACGAACAGTAAAGGTAAACTCAAGTCTTTTCTGTATTGACTCCTCATTATTGCTTAATCATTCTTTTTGTATATATTATGTTTTTGTTTCAAATCTCACTTATCCGACTTCATTAATTTTCTACCCTTTGCAAAAAGTCTGCTAGCAGCGCCAGACGACTTTTCGCTAACCTTGCTAATAGACAACTTTCCTGCAATGCCCTGTTTTATAACAGATGGCTTCAGAGAACCTTTGGGCTTGAGTGACGACGCAGAAAAAATTGTAGATGATTTTTGGATCGGGGCGGCAGGCTTTGCATGGGAAGCAGGTGTAGGCATCGTAACAACTCCCAAAGACCGTAGAGTATTGGGTTCCATTTGTGCTGAAACCTGTTCCAACCAAGTTTCTAATCCTGATTTGTATTCCGCTTGTTTGTGCCGTGCTTCGTCAAATGCTTTCTTCCGGTCTTCTGAACGGGGTTTGGTAAGTATTGCGCTAAAGTCAAACTCCGGAGGGCTAATAAGCTTATCATGTACTGGATGATTAGGAACAATAGTAGATGTGGTTTCGTTTGCTATAGGATTAATAATAGTCGTCGCAAGAGTACCATGTCTGTTCAAATAGTCATAATTACCCGAATCTCTGTTTTTCATGACCGATTCATGAGACGGGGCTGATTCTACATCTTTGTCATTGAGAATCATTGATGTATACCTCGGTGACTTTTCAGTATTTGTAGACTCAGTCCGAGAAGTAACAGGGGTCAGGTTAGATAAAGAATTGCTCGAAGAGGTTCGCTCCAAAACGGGGCCGCGTGAAGGGTTTTTAGGATTCAAAATAATATCACTGGTCTCTTCGGGCTCGATATTCCTAGAGTTGGTCGAAGCATTAAGCTGTGTTTCCCATGATGACGATGAGTCCGTGCGCTTCAGTTGGTTATCCTCAAACAATTCCTCTTCATCATTACCTTCTAGCACTTCATCCAAAGACCTTATAGGAGGCAATTCTCTAGATCTTTGAGGAGACAAAGGCTGTGTTGTTGGAAAGTCATCAACAAGTTGACTTAAAGGCCTAGTAAGAAAATGCGAGTTGTCTCGGTACAAAGCTGCAATTTCAGGATCAGGAACTGCAGGGCTATTGGGCAAGCTATACTGAGAGGATGTAATCACCGGTTCATTATGGGAAGTAGCTATGATGGGAATAGGTGCATTGTTTTTGTAACCGGAGTTTTCAAATGATTTCATAATATCTTTTTCCAGAGCAGATTGCGCTGTAGGTATGCCAGTGCTCTTGTCATCCTCTGACGAATGGCTGCCAAACTGGACATCAATAGGGGAAACGATGTTTTTTTCCTGTTGTGAATATGTGATCTCAGGTGATGATACACCTGTATCGTGATTATCTGACACCTTAAAACCCGGCTGTGTCATTTCATATTTAGAAGAAGTAATCTTTGATAGATCAGTATCCGAATCAGAGGCATAGCTAGAAGTAGGAATAGGTGGTCTAGAAAGCGTAATCTCATTTAACTGTTTATCAATTGTATGATTAGATTGGTTTGGCTGGGAATGAATAGGCTCAGGAATTTTCACTGACTTTTCAATAAACTCATTTCCATCTACCTTGGAATCTATAGATTTGATAGGCTCTATAGGTTTCCATTTACCAAAGGAAGACTCATCAACCTTATTGATAGATTCGTTGTCCGAATCTGCATAACTACTAGTAGGAATAGGTGGCTTAACAAAAGTATGAGTGGCCGATGCAGGTTCGGCAGAAAGGGAATGTAGTTCGGGAGATGTAGCAATAGAACCAATTGTCGATCTGGGTTGCTGCACCAAAGGCAATGCAATTTTAGGAGATTGAAAAGAAGACTCACCAGACGAGTTGGAATCATTAAAAGTACTAGACTTATCTTTAGAATCAATTGAAGAAACTGAAGCCAAAACTGTATTATTTTTATTCAAATTAGATACAGTTGAAGCAAAAAGAGACTTGGTCTGTTCAGTCTGGCCAGTAACAGGTGAAACAGGCTCCGTAATTGACGAAATGGGTTTGTCAGATGTATTAGGGGCATGGTCTAAAGAAGATTTCATTAAATCTTCTTTTTCTTGATTGCCGTTATCGTCGGAGTCAGCATAATAACCATAAATGTCTTCGTCAAATGAATCGTTATCGTAGTAGCTACCCTCCATACCATGGCTTGTATGGCGGTGATGATGATTACCTGAGTGCGCAGAATTATGTTCATTGATTTCAGAGCTGACTGGTTCACTTTGAATTATTTTTGATACTGGGTCATCAATAGGTTGCAAAAGAGACACTTTAAAACTTTTCTCAGAAATTTCAGGATTAACCAATGCTGGATCTTGTTTGTCCTTAACATGAGATGAAAGTGGTGCATGGGTACTATCTGGTGTCGATTTTTCGCTTAAAATAGGAGTCGAAGGTTTGCTGATTTCCTCGTTCAACTTTTGAGCCCGCTTAGTGATGTTCTCCATGTACTCATTGAACTCAGGTTCGTTTACCGTGGTCGCTGAAGTAATTGTCTTTTGCTCGTTAGAAATCTCGTTAGAAGTAACGCTATTAGTGACTGAATATTTCTCAGCATTTAAATTAGTTTCAGCAACGTTTTCAACCTTCTGGTTTGATTCATTAACAGGAGTCAACGTTACACCTGGATCTAAACTTGAAACGATAGATGACTGAGATGATGGTGTTGTATCCTGACCGGATACGCTTGATGAGTTAAATTTACGTGTCTGACTAGGAAGTTCAAGAAATGATTCGACCTCAGATATTGGTTTTATGCCTGAGGTCGATTGAGGATCCGAAGGCACAGGCGACAATTTGGCAGTTGAAACAAGCAAAGGACTGCGAGGCAGGTTAGCTGACGAGGGAATTGGGACACTAGTAGCTTGTCTAACTTCAAATGATTCAATATCATTGAGTGCAATGGAATCCCTGATAGGTACTAGATTATCATTTTTCTTTTGTTCTTGCTGATGTTCTTGATGATTTTTTTGACGATGTTCTTGCTGATATTCTTGTTGATGTTCTTGTTTTTGCTGCTGTTGTTCATGTTGTTGTGCTTGTTGTTGCAATAGTGGGCTCTGTTGAGACTGTGGTTGCTGTCGATCACTTGGAAGATGTAAACCACCATCAAAACTGTTAAAAGATGACTGATGGACATTAGGTAGGGGAGGAAGAGGAGGGGCTTCTTCTTCGTCGGAGTAGTAGTCGTCGTCGCTCCTGTGTACTATGTCAGTATGATTTAATTAAAATAATTAACACAAATAAAACTTACCAGTCATCGTCATCATCATAACTGTTTTGCGAACGCTTTACCCAGCGCTCAGACTTTTTGCGTGACACATTAGAATTATACATGCTTGCTGTGTGTTAGTTTGCGGTGAATTAAAAGATGGTGTTGACGAAAGAGAAAGGGGAAAAGTTAGTGTTTTTTTTTTTTTTTTTTTGTTTAGACCATATACCATTTTAGATGACAACGTCATAGATTTGGTAGTAAAAGCTTTGGACACAATATGAGAGTGCACCACTCACAGAATCTTTTATGGTGATAGCATATTGGCATCTTTAACCGGACGAAGTATTACCAATTTCAATGATAATAAAAAAAACAGCTTTAATAGCTTAAGTGAAATGTACCTTTAAATTGAGATTAAGCAAAGCAAAAAATAATTATAGCAAGAAGAAGAAAAAAAAAAAAAAACAAGAAAAAAACTTTTGTTTAATGGCATCGGTAGAATTCAATTCTGTAAATCAACTGGGCTCCCCTTCAGAACCAAATGAAGATTTCAAGATTTCAACCACCCAATTGTTTTAATATGTGGTCAGCCTGGGAATTATAGCATGATTGGTTAATGTTTGGGTGAAAAGATTTTCCATGTAGGCAAATTTGCAGTTTTTTACAAGTATCTCAGCGTGGCAGGGTGACGGCGTTTTACTTGGGGTTTCAAAATTTGAATCACCTCAAGCCAATTCTTTTGTGAGGGAAAACAGAATATTTAAGTGGAAAGATCTAAATCTATTTCAGAGGTAGTCAAATTTTATGATTTCAATTCTGTGGGCATCACGGTCCAGAGTTGATAGTTTTATCAGAAAGTGGCAGCCTAATTCTGGGAATTCTGGGGAATGGATTAAATTTCTCGAAGAATTAATGTTCATTTGTCGCAAACAATCCCTGATTGTGCTACTTTATTTGATAATAAACAAGTTTATAGTCCTATTTTTCTTGCATTGCAAGCGCTTGAAGTTCTTTAAATAGATATTTAACCACGTCTTAGAGTGAACTGGAGCATCTGGAAAAGGTTTTTTTTATGATTTCAGCAGCTAATAATTTTACTTTAATTTTATGACAAAGTTTTTAGAGAGAAGTAGTATTTTCAAACTATTGGCTAGCCTCAATAACCTCCTGGATACGAGTTTTGGTATGGAAACACATCATCGTGAGAATTAGCACATGGTGTATTTAAAAAAAAAAATGTACGGATAATAAACGGATTTTCCATACATCTATAAAAAGTTACATCTGTTACAAACTGCCAGGTTTTTTTCTTTGTTTAAAATCAAGTGATATGTCTCTTTTTTGATTCGAGGTACTATGCGAGCTGCTCCGCTGTGAGTGTGTCCCAAACTTGTACCAGCAATTGTGAAGCACCAAAGTCAAACCATAGATTTAAAAGATAAACAGAAACGTGTTTAATGTTGATGAATCAAATGGTTATATAATACATATACTTGTTTCTCTAGATTAGAGCAGCCTGTTCAAAGTCTACAGTGTGTCAATCTCTGGCATTGATCCATCAGGTATTATTCCAGGTTTCCCTTAGTGCATATGACGTTCAACCAGTTATTAACTGCTGCTCATATAATTTGACAAAAATAAAAAAAATGACACCTGTGGGATTCGAACCCACGCCTCTTACGAGATCCGAATGCACTGCAATCAGTGAAAGATTACTCTTGAGTCGGACGCCTTAGACCAACTCGGCCAAAGTGTCAACTATTAAAAAGTCAACGTTTAACTCTAAGAGAGAGATCAGATTCAAAATCTTGTAACATTTTATTTCTAACTGGGAAATTGAATTTTGAGCTAATAATGCTGAAAGCTTTATTTTTATTTTGGAATTATGGTTTAATTAAACAAATTTACAAAACTCTAGCAATAATAATGAGTCGCTAAACATTTTTACAAATCCCAAGGAGGATACCATAGAGACACCAGCCCGAGAAACCCTGTTAGGAAACTTGCTACTCGTAGTAAGCTACCGAAGACGACCTCGATGAACTATTCGTGAGAATCAGACAAATGGAAGGCATTGATGATAACAAGTACTGAAGTAAGATACCGCCTTGGAAACATCCAAAGTATGATCGAGACAAGAAAGCTCGTACAGCATTGCAGAAGCTGAAAAGCACTATGCGCTGTACATCACGAGCTGAGTGGCAGAAAGACTATGATGAGTTAGGTGAACTTCGACAATACTACTCTTGTACTCAACGAGAGTTGTATAACAGTAAGTATCCCAACCCACTGGAACCATTCATAAGGACTGTGCCCCGCCATACCTTTAGCAAGTTATTCCAACTGCGAACGGGTCATGGTGCTCTTGGGAAGTATTTCCAAATGAGGTGTATTACTGAGATAGATTATAACTGCAAATGTGGACAACTGGAAACAGTTGAACACGTTCTTAAAATGAACCTTCTGGATCTTGTGGGGCGTAGCTTCTTAAGTAAAGTTTCCCCGGGACTTGATCTAAAAGTCCTACTTAATACCAACAAGGGTCTTGAGCGGTAATCAAGTTCTTGAACTCATTACCCCAACCTCTTTGCTGATGGTTTGCTTGATTAGAGCAGCTTGTTAAGGTTTTACTGTGTGTCGATCTCTGTTATCAATCCAGCAGGTATTATGTATCCCAGGTTTCCCTTAGCACGTGTGTTATTTCATAGAGAATTCGGCGCAATCGAATCCTGGAATCACCTAAACCCCACTGAAAACGCTAATTTTAAAGTTTTATAGAGAAAAATGTTTTTTAAATATTTTTTCTATGTTTTTGAATTCCATGTCTTCTTTGTATATCTTTGTTATTATTATTTAATTATGTAACTATGTGATGTAAGGACAATAAACAGATTTTCTATCTAT
>QVTG01000420.1:0-18411 GCA_013305925.1 Geotrichum reessii
TTGTATATCTTTGTTATTATTATTTAATTATGTAACTATGTGATGTAAGGACAATAAACAGATTATCTATCTATCTAAGTGTCTTTCCTCGATCAATCCAACTCTTTAGATGCAAAGATGGAGATGACTTGGCAATTGATCATGGTCTGAAAAAAAAAAGAGGCTGTATCATGGTATTTAATATTTGATTTCCCAAATAAGGCAATACCAAATAATCATGGACATCCGTTAATGATTGGTCGACCCTAGAATAGGAACACTTGGTGGTGTGTACAGAGGTATTCCTAGTCTACAAATGAAACAGCTCTAAATCCCATGTGTACAGCCAATATTTGAATATGCCAGCCCCGTTTGGTATCACAAATTGACAGGTCAATGGAAAGATGAACTTCAAAAGATTCAAAATACTGCTTTACGTAGGATTTTGGGTGCATTCAAGTCTGCGCCTGTCAAGGCAATGCAGCGCGATGCCGACATCTTACCTGTTAACGTAAGGATGCAACAAATTTGTGACCGGTTTGCTGTCAAGGCCATCCGAGCCGTCAGTCTGAGAAACCCTGTTAGGAAACTGGCTACTCGTAGTAAGCTACCCGAAGACGACCTTGATGAATTATTCATGAAATTCAAACAAATGGAAGGCATTGATGATGACAAGTACTGGAATAAGAGACCACCTTGGAAACATCCAAAGTATGATTGAGACAAGAAAGCTCGTACAGCATTGCAGAAGCTGAAAAGTACTATGCGCTGTACATCGCAAGCTGAGTGGCAGAAAGAATATGATGAGTTAGGTAAACTTCGACAATACTACTCTTGTACTCAACGAGAGTTGTATAACAGTAAGTATCCCGACCCACTCGAACCATTCATGAGGACTGTGCCTCGCCATACCTTTAGCAAGTTATTCCAACTGCGAACGGGTTATGCTGCTCTTGGGAAGTATTCCCAAACGAGGTGTATTACTGAAAAATATTATACTATAACTGCGAATGTGGACAGCTGGAAATAATTGAACACGTTCTCAAGGAATGCCCTCTAAATCCTGTGGAGCGTAGCTTCTTAAAGTAAAGTTTTCCCGGAACTTGATCTAAGAATCCTGCTTGATACCAAGAAGAGGTCTTGGAGTGGTAGTCAAGTTCTTGAACTCATTAACGCAACTTCTTTGTTGATGGTTTGCTTGATTAGAGCAGCTTGTTAAGGTTTTACTGTGTGTCAATCTCTGTTATGATTCCAGCCGGTGTCATGTATCCCAAATTTCTCTTAGCACATGTGATATATCATGGAGAATTGGACGCCATCGAATACCTTTGGTATTGCTTTATTTGGGAAATAAAATATTAAATACCATGATACAGCCTCTTTTTTTTTTTTCAGACCACGGTCAATCGCCAAACCACCCCCATCTTTGCATCCAAAGAGTTGGGTTGATCAATGAGAGACATTTTTTGATAGACCGAGTGAGACTTGACAGCTTAAATACCATTTTATAAATCTGACAAAGTATGATTTTGTCTTTCTTTAAAAGGGTTGAATGTTTTTAACGTCGTCCCAAGACGTTGGAAAAGACTTTTAAAATATAATTAATAAAAATTTTAAATTAGCTATGTTGTATCGTCTAAAACTAACAAATCTTTTTAAATAAAAGTTGGTTCGATGGTCTAGTTGGTCATGGCATCTGCTTAACACGCAGAACGTCCCCAGTTCGATCCTGGGTCGAATCACTATTCTTTTTGCAGAAAGAATTTTTTTATCGACACTTACTACACTGAATCACAGAAATTTGGGCGAGGAGCTTGAAGTCAATATAAATTATAAATAACAAGATATATTCACCTATAGCGAATCAGAACTTTTCTTTTATTATATTTTTACAGTAAAGTGTTTACAAATGCCATTAGTTTGTTTGTTTTTTTCCTATCGCGGCATCTTTGTGTTATTATTTTGTTCCCAATCTTTTACTGCCATTTCCCATTCTTCCTCTTGCGTTAACGGCCGCGTTTCCTCATCGTATTGTTTTTGAGACTGTTTTCTTTTCTCCTCCATTTCTTTTTCTTCTTGTTGATCGTACTCTTCTTTGTTATCAATCCATCTTTCTTGAATATCTTGAACACTACCGAGATAACCACCCTGCCGCGTCGCCTCCGCCCAGACAGTGTCACCACCAATCTCTGTGCTACCAAACATGTAACCCACAGACTTGTCAATTACTGTTAGCAATGAAATCATGCTCTTTTTGTCTTCGACAGCAAGTACTTCAAACGAGACAAGCCCAAAATCCGTAACCAAATCAGCAATCGCTTCCGTTAGCCGTGCATAGCGTTTACCCAAAACCGTTTTCTGTTCAGCCTCAATATGTGGAAATAGGAACGATAAATCTTGTACCTCCGTATAAAAATCAAGATTAAAGTCTAGATCACCATAGTTTTTAAGTAGATCAATTTTACTGAGAACGTTGATGTGAGGGAGATCGAGCTGGAGCATGCTACGCAGTGCTAGCAACAATATCGATATATACTGTGAGGGTGATGTTATGTAGTATGCGTCAATGAGATGGACAACAACTAGCCGGTAGTCCAACTTTTCAAGTTTTTTAAAAATCTTGTGGAGAGCGGAATGGTGGGTGAATAGTTCAACCTGACCAGGACAGTCAAAAATAAGATAGTCAGACTCGCCCAGCGACTCGACCATTTCAACAAAATCATCCAATGAGTCCTCAATCTCTTCTAAAGCATGCATAATACCGCCATTAGGACCAAGATTCATGCTTTCCATGATATCTTCGAGCTTGGTAAAATCGCGAATGTCAAGAGCACATGGATAGTTTGTGCGGTCGTTGGCGGGATCTAAATTAATTACAGAAGTCTTACGGCCAATGGCTGACAAAAACTGATACATTCCATAACAGTATGTGGATTTTCCAGAGCCCGGTGGACCTATAACAAGTTGGCCAAAGGGCATTATGGAAAGTGTAGGTAGTAGATGTTGTTAGACAGCGTCGATTAGAAATAAAAAATCCAACTTGATTATCAGAAGTTGTTTTGTAATAAAAATTCAAAATTGGGACCAGAAAAAAAGAGAGATGATAAGGACCAAAATTACGCTGGTCTCAAGATAACAGTATATTTGAGAATGGGTTTAAATTTCAAGACTACGTACAAGTTGGCAAGCTTTTCAACATTTCAAGCTACTTTCTATTTATTTATTTACTTTATTGATGCAAATACTGATGATCAATATATGTGGTACTAGTTTAAGCATGTTTTGTTTTGTTGAGTTGAGTTGTTTGGTCCTAGGTTTTTTTAATGTCATCAATGTCAAATAGACAATAAACCTCGGAAACCGATTAGTTAATTCAATCATTTCAAAGAATTATCACTTCTATCATACTGATGATTTCTTTCTTTTAAAAGATAATTGTTAATACCACAGACTAAATAAACAATTTTTATTTCATGTCACAAGGTTTAAGACATAGCCTTTTTATTTTTCAAGCTCTTGTAAAACACAATTTTGAGTGAAGTAATTTGCTTGAAATTTTCACCAGGTTTGCCCTATCGCAGTTTGCCTTGAGATTATTAACCATACCACTTTTTTATTTTTGAACCGCTTCTTTAAACAACACGACATCAACATAAAATCAAATCACTTTTTTTTTTTTTTTTTAATTTTTTCATACCTGAGATGTCACAACTACTATTATTTCAATTAATAATGTTACGTCGCTCTGTCACTCCATCTACAATGAGAATATTGAGGCGTAACATGAACAATGTTAGTATTAAGCGCGCAAAGAATAAAGAGACCCTTGATCCTAGGATGGTTTCTTCAAGTCTGTCACAAGGGTCTCGTTTCGCTCCACCACCACCACCGGAAAACCCGGATACTGCAGCTAAAGATTTTGACCGACTTCTCCATTTTATGGTTGACGACATGGCAAATCCAGCGGCCTCTAACGGCACAGTTGCTCACTCTAGCAGTAACAGTAGAAAAAGGCAATTCCCGCCATCAACAAGAGATAGAATTGGTCCTAACGGCGAACGCATTATCAAACAAGACTTTGAAGTTGAAAATTTGATTTCATACACGGAAGCGTTTTCAAAGCCCGAAGAAGATATTATTTTGCATACAGGGGATTCAGTAATTTCATCATCTCAAGCTGCCCCGTCGCCAACAACAGAACAAACCAATACTATTAGCACAAATTCAAATATTGAAGACTACGTTATTCAGGAATTAGACAAGTCACTTGAAGCTGTACACACGGCTCGGATTAAACAAGAAACTGCACACAAATTATCGACAAAGCCATCATCGTTAGATCTCGACTTTTACATTCCACCCTCCATTGCATCTGACATTCCCACTCCTACGACAATTGGTCTCGAGAGCGAGTACCTCATTCTTTCGCCAACTCTTAAAATCATCAAATCTCTCAAGAAGCCACTACACAGTGAACGGTCGCCCAAGGATCTCTACACTATTCTATCACAACTGCAAAATCCCGAAAAGTATCTTCGGACCATTACCAAGTTTGAAGCGGAGGGCTGGAGCATCATTGGGGGTAACGAAAAAATGCTTGTATTTGAGCGTCGCTATAGCAAAACTGACCGAGATACTAGATATCTATACAAATTATTTTTTGGGTCGATCACAAGTGTGGGGCTGCTGCTGGGCGGCTTTCTGATAGCATCGAATATGACATAGAAGAAGAAGAAAAAAAAAAAAACGGCACAATCATTTATTTATTCATTTTGGTTCATCCCTAAATTACTCATGCATCTCGGTGTCAGCCTTTTGAGTGACAGTGGAAGGCTTTTCAGTGACTCTCATCATGTTGACTTGAATAATGCCACCGATACCGCCATCCCACTTGAGCAGTCTCTGAACATTCTCTTTGTCAGTGAGATCAGGCAAATCTAATATTCAAAAAAAAAAAAAAAAGCAGTTAGAATGACATTTGTAAAAAAAACTTTTTTTTTCAAGCAATAAAAATTGAATCTCCTAAAACATACTGTATCCCGTCTTGAACTCGTTTCTTTCCAGATCCAGTTTTCTCTGTAAAATGTCCTGTTTACTGGAGGAAGGTCTTCCAGGTCTCCTTTCGGCTTTGAGCTTTTCCAGTTCTTCTCTATCTCTTTCAACGTACCTACTGTTTGTTAGTAGTCTTTTCGTGTAATTAGTGTTTGCGAACACTCACACTTCTATCAGGTTTCTGACCTCTTCTAGGCTAAATGACTCTACACCAGCAAGTTTGACTGCCTCTCTGAAATACTTGTATCTCACAACTATACAATAGCAAAAAAAAAAAAAAAAGTTAATATTATGATTAGGCAAGAGCGATAAATATTACCTAACTTACATTCGGCTTCTTTGACATTGGTACGCAGGGCTTTGTGTTTTGCTAATTTAGCTTGTCTAAGTGTAGCTTTATTGAGCTGCTTAAACTTGCGGCCTCTGGGATGAACAGATTTTTCAGAACCTGCAACTTTTTTAGCAACTTTGTGAAGTGATTTAGCAACAGGCATGGTTACGAGTCGTGTATGTGGATGTATATATATGATAATAGTGAGTACAAGTAAATAAATAAAAAAAAAAAGAAGGGATCTTGATTGATAATTTTTTGATGGCTTTTTTTTTTATTGTTATTACTTTTGGATTTGGGAGTATAGGGTTAGGTGTACTATCAAGGTTAATAAAAGGTTTAGGTGAAGCCTTGACCAACATATTTTAAAATCTAAAATCTAAAATCTAAAATCCGACAGCACTGAGAAAACTAATTTAATCAGTGATTGGAATGAAATCAGCATTAAAATGACTGAAATGGAATATCAGGTAAAATATTCTATATACATGAAATCTGTTTATCACATAGTTGCATGATTAAAATAAATAACAAAAATATATACAAAGAAGACATTGAATTTAAAATTATTTATGAGACTAAAAAATTAGCATTGTCAGCATACTTTGAATAATTCTTTGATATATAGTATATTAAAACAAACCAACTTCGTTCATTCATTCATTCATTCATTTCATTTTGAAATAAACAAAAAAAAACCATTAAAATTATCAAAATTTCACGTTGAACTGCAATGAAAAATTGTTGATTAATTGAATTTTTTTTTGTTTTGTTTTGTTTTATTTTTTGTGTTTTTGGATTTTTGGATTTTGGATTGACGATCCCTTTAAGTTTCATGCCATCGCGCCTTTCATTCCTTTTTTTAACAGTTTAAAAACAAACTGCTTTGACTTTTTTGTGTTTTTATTTCTTCCTTTCCTCTCTTCTCCTTGGGTAACATTTCTCTCTCTCTCTCTCTTTTGCGAATAAAAAAAATCTATCTATATTAAGAAACCAAATTATCTTTCTGAAAACAATATTATTTTTATTGTCATTGTTTTTTAGATTGTTTTTTGTTTTGTTTTTTTGTTTGTTTTTTTTATCTTGTTTCGTTTCTGTTGAGTGTTCTTTCGATCTGAAAATCCAAAAGAGGTCCCCACCCTCTTATTTTGTGCTATTTAATTGGTTCAGCAGCCCTCTCTTGATAATACAGCACTGACAGCATCTATTTAATTATTTATTTGATCGCGCTCGACCCCAATGCCTGTTTACACAATTAGCCAGTTAATTGCCATCAAGGAGTCTACTCCTGTCCTGAAAACTCCCGCTTTTCTGGTGGACATCAAGGATATCAATCAAAAGTAGGTCAACCATCATCATCATGTCCGGCACGATGTGGTCCTAACCTAAAACTCATCACGTCTTTTTTTTTTCTATATATATATTTGCAGGTATCTCAAGAAGCTCGCAAAAAACAAGAAGAAGCTCGAGAAAAAGTTGAAAAAGAAGGAACTCTTGGAAAAAGCTCTCCTCCAGAAACAGTAAGTGGCTCTAACTCTCTCTATCTCTGCCCATTTTACCAGTACATTTTGTACCGGTAAATAGTGAACAAAAGTATTCATAATCAACCTTTTTAATTACTAACTTTGATATCTAATTTAAATAGCCTTGTCTCTTCTAAAAGTATGAATCCAATTCACAATTGGTCATCTCTTTTTTTCAGAACTAATCCCTCTTTTCTTCTCATGTTAAATAGATAACGAAGATGAAGAAGGTTGGACAAGCGTCGCGCTGAAGCGTCATAGCTTCTCTATTCCGGCGAGCGCCATCAAGCAGTCTCTACCTTTATCTCAGTCCAATATTGGATCTTCAGTTAGATCAAAAAAACAGAGGTCCAAGTCTGAATTTTCCAAACTCCGGCCCGAAATCATGGATGATTTCCTCACCCAGCAGCAGCAGACCCCGACTCAGCCCAAGAAAAAGTCTGGCAAGAACAGAAGAAAGTCGACTAAGAACCCGGAATGGGCCATTAAAGACGAGCTTCCTAGTAGCAGCACTAGCAACTCTCCGTGTGCTGATGACAAACTGTCTGACGCCACCTTGAATAAGGGCTTTGCGACTGATTTTGTCGGAAATGTGTCAGCCACCGAGCAGTTTGAGACTTGGAAGAAGTTTCAACAACAAAAGAAGCAGCAGACTTTAGATACGACAGGAATCGCCTCGTCGCCCCATTCTGAGTTTGCTATTTTTGATGACGATGATGATGATGTCATCGTTGGTAGCTACAACTCCAATAGAAGTATTGATCACGATGAGTGCGGTGAACTACCTCAGCTTCCCATCATCCCGCAACCTTCTAACTATATTCCCATGAGGCGCCGCAGCTCTAATCATGAGGAAATTATCTGGAGCTCATCTCCAAACTCGTCTCAATTTGTGCTCAAGTCTAACAACCAGACATCTTCTAAATTTCAGTCAATTTTTAACAGCTCGGCTAGTAGTCCACCCAAGCAGACGCAACCTCAGACGCTTAACAATATGAACAACTTAACTCCTCACCGGAGCTCAAGCCGTCCGAACAGTTTCACTAGCATCAGTAGCAGCAACGGCAGTAGCGTAAGTTACTGGCCCACCACTCCCACAGGGCCCATTCTCAGCTCTAGTCCGCTCAATGCCAGTAGCTATCGCACCACACCTGAATTGCTGGCACCCACCTCTACCCTCAACAATGCAGCAGTGACCGCAACAGGCAATGCGGCTACATCTGTATCGCCTATCATCAAGTCTTCTACCACCCCCACAACGGGTGGTAGTCCGACACCGAATCCCAGCATTACATCTCATCTCACTCCTAATCTGGCTCTTGTCGGCTTTGGAATCCCTTACGGTCAGACCCCCAAGTTTCAGTCAGAGTATTTGCGCCATATCACGTCATTTAAGAGCTTTTCGACCTCAACTTAAGTAAGAAACGTGTATGATTTTCTTCTTGCTTTATTGTTGTTGTTTTTTGGTTTTTTTTTTTTTTTTCGTTTTGTTTTATATATAACCTGTGTCTTGTTTATCATGTTTTTATATTTGATTTGTTTTTGTCTTATTCTAGTGTCTTTTTTTTTTTTTTTTTTGTCGCAATGTTTATTTGTTTTATATCATCATGTACTTTATAGGTCCCGACCAAAGACTTTATATTGTGTACACATACACACTGAGAAATTGAAGTTTAAGAGGTTGGTGAAAATGAAAAAAAAAAAAAAAATACGAATATACATTTTTGTTTTTATATCTTTGTTATTATTATTTTAATTATGTAACTGTGTGATGTAAGGACAATAAACAGATTTTCTATCTATCTATCTATACATTTTTGTTTTCAAAAATTATAAAATATCTTGATTATTATTCATGATCTATTAAACTGAAATTTTGATGCTTTTTTTTCTAATTATCACCGTCCTTTTACACAAACCGGCCCTTGGAGCTAAAGTCATTAACGTCAAGAGTGTCTAAAAAGCTTGACACGTCAATTTTTTTCTTGACAACATCTACACCAAGCCTCCGTGATGGTATTTCCGAAACAAAGTTAACCTTGTTATCAGTATCATTATATCCATGCATGTATGCTGATCTGATGCTCAGCCCCGACACTACCCGTTTGAGATCTCGAACTGTTGGCTGATGCGGCTGTGACTCTTTGCTTGTACTAAACTCATTGTTACTAGTCGATTCTTCAGCTACCCCATTGCTTGTTTCATTGTTGATTCCACTCTGTATCGACACATTTGTACTGTCGGCGCCACCAAAACTTTCGCCGCCATTCAGAACTGGTACACCCCGAATAGAACCACCCCCTGCCTGATAATGTTGGCGTAGCTGATTGAGCGACTTTGCACGGGTTATTCTGACTGAATTACTACCAGTGACAGGTTTGGAGTCCACTGCGGTGTTAAATCCATTGCCATTTTGCTGGTGAAATAAGGAATACATGATAGAAGGCGGTAGTATTTCGTCTCCAGTGATGAGAACTCTGCCAGTGAAATCAGCTTCGAGTATAATATTAGAAATAGCCAATGGGTCGACACACTCTTGTGAAATCTGCTGTTGTCGCGACTGTTGTTTGACCACTGCAGCGTTTATAATTGAGTAAAGTGAGTTGAATTTATTGCTTTGCTCAATATCAGTAACCACAACTGGTGATAACTTTGAAAGGTTTTCAGTATTGAATGACAAGTTTGACTTGCTAAGGTCATACCACACACCTGATTCTTGTCGTTTATCCATTTCAGTTGTGACAAAGTAAGCTAAATCGTTCATTCCAAGCTTAAATGCAACCTTTTTGATTATCATCAACGATATACTTGTCAATGCCAGGCCGGCAATTAAATCTCGGCCCTCGAGACTTACCTTAGTCACATTTTCAAAGAGTAGCCCTTTAGCTTTATCTTCAATTGCTAACGCAAATGCTACTGCACGGACCAATCCGTGCTCGCCCAGATTTGAAACAAAACTATCCATCAGTCTGTTTGTAATATTGTATTCAGTAGAGCTACTGTCTTCATTGGTAACTAGAGTGTATAATTCAACCAATAGACGACCAAAAAAAGATCCGTCAACAATCTTAAAGTCATTTGAAAGCCTTAGGCTATAGTCCCAAGCAATCACGTTGCAATCAAAAAACAGTAACAGCGCTTTAGTATACTGTTCTTTAACATCACTGTTATTATAATTTAGCAAATCTTGAGATCCGTTCCAGCTTGTTACTGACAACTGGCTGTGATCCACATTGCCTGTACTTTTTGGTGCAAGTAAAATCATTTTGTATATGATTTCCAGATTGTGTACCAGAAATGCAACTGTTACTGAATTGTCGACAGTATTGACGCCAGGTGCTACAACTGACTTACCAGGATACTTGCATTTCATAAGAGTTTCAGCAATCATGTCAGAAAGCTGCGATGCATAATAAATGTGGAGCGATAAAGAAATGATGCATTCTTTCAATGCCTCAATAAGCTGATCCAGCGCCGAGGTCTGTTTATCAGACTGTAATAGGTGATATTCATGCTGCAGAAGAGTTCTTAATATGTCAATCACTGAAAGCCCAATCATAGATACTGTAGATGATAGTAATGATGTCACCAATCTCACAACAACTTTTTGATTCGGAATATCAGTAATGGGTAGAATTACCAGTTGGTCGATGAGTTCCATTAAAACCACGAATCTAGTCTGTACTGGCACCCAAGTAGTCATAACCTCTAACAGCTCTGAAGCCCAATCTAATGAGGAACTATTATCCAAAATATACTTTAGTACGGCTCTGGTTGCTGTTTTTGACACACTTGTTGAGGTTGTCTCCACAATATGTCGTAATGTTTGCAAACTTTTGTAAAGAAGTTGTTCGTCTGTGCTTAAATCGAGAGGTACAGCCGTGTCAAGTTGAATACTCTGTCTTCTGTTGGGTCGTTGTCTAGAATCTAAGATCACAATCTTCGAGTTTAAGTCAACTAAGCCTTTTTCTTGGCTTGCAGTTGATAAGTTTGTAAGCAGAATAGGAATAATTTCTGGAATGAATGTTGCTCCAACTACAGTCGAGAGAGCCACAGACGTCGTGATACTCTTGCTTGCCTCAATACCAACCACCTTCCATTCCGTTTCATTAGGGCGAGGATTAATATTGTTGCCGTTAGCCAAGTTGACATACAATGATACAAGGTTTTGAAACGAAACCACGTAAGAAGGATCACCCCTGAATAGTGCTAAATCATGGCTTTTGCAAAACGTATCGAAAACATGGTTAGTATGCTTAACCAGTAGGAAGTCGTTACCAGAAACGACATCAGTGAGAACATTAACTATATTTTGTGCAAAAAGGTTCAAATCTTCTGGGCATTTTTCAACGAGTGCGTTCAGGATATCTAGTGTTACTTGCACATTTCTGTAATAAAAATATAAATTAGACAAAAAAAAAAAATCTGGGGAGTCAATGTAAAAAATAATAATAGCCCTCACAATTTGTATTCATAAAAATAGAAATAAAAAAAAGCATCACATACCCAAATCTGCTTCTATATAACTCGCTTTGCGCTTTTTGTTCTAGAAATGCACCAACTTTGATCAGCTTAGTGCGTCGGGTCGACACATAGTACAAAAGATAGGAGAGCTCTGACGGGTTGGGTCGCTTTTCAATTTCCTTGCCCGCTGGATAGCATTGCAAAATAAGCTTTTGGTGCTTGGAAGACAATTGCATTATGAGAAAGAAAAAATTTCAGAGTCCATTGACTTGAAAGTACTTATTTATAAAGGGGGGTTCAAAGAAAGCAATAGGGGTAAAAGAAAAAAAAAATGATCTATTTTCAAAGTTGAAATATTTCCAGATCAAAAAAAAAAAAAAAAAAAGGATACGAACAACGGAAATCTTTGCCTAACCCTGACGTCCGATCAACAACCAAAAAATTTCAAACTCCCATTGTCATGTTGATATTCCTCACCCTTTATCGAGCAACAACCTAATTATCATTTATTAACAGAAACAGCATCAATGGCACCTACTTACATCAAGGGAGGCGTTTGGACTAACGTCGAGGACGAAATTTTGCGTGCAGCTATTTCTAAATACGGTCTGAATCAATGGGCACGCGTCTCCTCACTGCTCGCCCGCAAGACTGCAAAGCAGGTCAAGGCAAGATGGTTCGAATGGCTCGATCCCACTATCAAAAAAATCGAATGGTCTCGTGAAGAAGACGAAAAATTGTTACATCTTGCAAAACTTATGCCCACACAGTGGCGGACAATTGCTCCTATTGTTGGTCGTACTGCCACCCAATGTATTGAACGCTATCAGAAGCTTTTAGATGAAGCTGAGCAGGACGAACAACAACAAAGCAGTGAGGGTCTTTCGCTAACGGGTGTTGGTAGCGATGGTAGTGCGCCATCAGGTGCTAGAAAATACCGCGCTGGAGATATTGATCCGACGCCTGAATCCAAACCAGCTCGTCCTGATGCGGTCGACATGGATGCAGACGAGCTAGAAATGCTGTCAGAAGCGCGTGCCAGACTGGCAAATACTCAAGGAAAAAAGGCTAAGAGAAAGGATCGTGAGCGTATTTTGGAAGAAAGTAAAAGATTAGCGCTGCTTCAAAAACGGCGAGAATTGAAGCTCGCCGGAATTAATACAAAACTTACAAAGAAGAAGAAAAATCAAGTCGATTATAATGCAGATATTCCATTTGAGCACAAGCCGGCGCCAGGATTTTACGATACTTCTGATGAGATTGCTCAAAATCTACGATCCAAGGCGAAATTTGACTTGAAAACTCATCATAAGGGTGTTCTTATGAAGGAGTCTCTTGACAAGGACAGGGACACCAAAAAACGTACCAGAGACCCTGAAGCTATTGCGGCAGCTGCAGAACAATCGGCACAGGCCAAAGCGGAAAGACTACTTGAACTAAACCAAGCCGACAAGATTTCAAAACGTCGCAAACTAGTTTTGCCAGCACCACAAGTAAACGACGAAGAACTTGAACAGATTGTCAAACATGGAACTAGGGGTGATAGAGTTAGAGAAAAGTACAGCGATACTGACAGCGCGACAGGTGCATTAGTTACTGAGTACAACGAATCGGTGATACGTGAACCAACAAGAACTCCGCAAGTTAACCGTGGTGATGACCGTATTCTCCAATCAGTAAGAGACATTCATGCTCTATCTAATGAGCAGTCGTCACTACTCGGTGATATTAATACACCATTACATGATTCTACATTTTCAAGTGGCCGAATTCTTCCTAATCACGAAATAATTCAAACGCCTAATGCGCTGAAGACGATATCACAAACTCCACGACGAGATGGATTGGGCGTCAATAGAATTGATGTTGGGGCGACTCCTCGGGAGGTGCTGAAAAGAGGATTTGAAAACCTACCAAAACCTTTAAACAATTTTGATATTGTGATACCAGAAGATGATGAGCTTAAATCAGACAGAGTTGTTACTGACGAATTGGAAGAAGATGCAGGTGAACGTGCCAGACTGCTCAAAATCCAAGAAGAAGAGGAACATCAGCGAGAACTTAAACGTCGGTCACAGGTTCTTCAACGAGAACTTCCTAGACCTGTAATGGAAGCTGATGAGTATATTTTCGCAGAGTTTAGAGCGGAAAAATCATCTGAAATTAATAGTGAGATTGCGAGTGAACTATCGCGACTGATTATTTCTGATAATGTTCAGTACCCTGCAGACGGTTACCCTATTCCAGGTGACATTTTACCTAGCCTTGACGACGAAGACCGCAAGCTGGCATTAGAAGAAATCAAAAAGGAATTAGACAAGAGCACTTTAGAAACTATTGTCGAAAATTTTACTGCACAGATCGAGGCTCAGCCATACATTTTGCCTGGTCTTAACTACGAATCCGATACTGAAGAGGATGCCGATGTGGCGGAGAGACTTTTCGAGGGTTTGGCCGAGCTTGGTGAGAAGTGCAACAAGCTTGAACACAAGTTGTCACTTACTATGGGTGGCTACATGAAACGTCAAGCACTCCTGACTAAAAAGTACAAAGAAGCATTTGAAGCCGCGTCAGAGCTACGTAACGAGCGTCTCCTTAACGAAGACATGAAAGAAATGGAGACAGTTGGTATTTCTTCTCGACTAATCCACTTACAAGAAGAGGTCAACTTTTTAGCAGACGCTGAGCGGAAAGGCCAAGAACGGTACAGAGAGCTTACTATCTAATCATTTTATGTAATAATATTTTCATAAGATAGATAAAAAAAAAAAAAAAATCTGTTTATTGTCCATACATTACATATTTACCTAATTGAAATAATAATAACAAAGATATACAAAGAAGACATTGAATTCAAAATCGTTTGCCTCTATGAGACTTTAAAATTAGCGTTCTCAGCGCGCTTAAGGTGTTTCAGGCATTCGAACAAACATGAAAATGGAAAATAAAAAATAAAATACAACTTCAGATTACCATAAATACTGTTTCTAAAATTTCCTGTTTATCCAGCTTTTGTCTTAAATACAATAACACCTAACCTTGACAAAAGGTATAAGACCTAGTTTAATCAGTGTGTATAGCGGATTCAATATGGAGGTGGTGATCTGATACCTTGATAAAACTGTAAGCAATTAGCCCCGTTTAGCAATAAGACCCGTTTAGCAATTAGATCCCTTTAGCAATTAGCCCTCTTTAGCAATTAGACTTGTTTAGCAATCAGACCCGTTTAACAGTCAGACCCGTTTAGCAATTAGATCCGTTTAGCAATTAGACCCGTTTAGTGATGTTTATCATTTAAACCTAGTCTCCGGAAATATGCACCTCGGTTCCACAATTATCAATCCGTTCACTGACTCCCTCGTCGTTGCTGCTCTTTTCCTTTTTTATTATTTTCTATTTTTTATTTTTGTTTTTTGTTATTTTCTATTTTCTATTTTTGTTATTTTTCTATTTTATTTTTATTATTTTTACTTTTCAATTTTCAATTTTGTCTATTAAGACTACATAAATTTCCGTATTTTTGAATAAAGAAAACCAGGCTTTTCGCACTTGATAATTCTATAGTTACCTTTCTCTCTCTTTCGTTCGTTTCTTTTATTTTTGTTTATTTTATTTTTCTTTCTTTATCTTCTGCTATTTTAGTAAGCGTCACTTCTGGGCTGGTTATTAGTATTACAGTATACTAACCTCAGTCTGTTGCCTTACAAAAACTGTAAGAAATCAATCTTAGTTCCATGTCCTTCTGACATTAAGGTTTCTTTCTTACCTAATTGGGATTTCACCTTACCCTTACTTTTTTCTTTTTTTTTTTTTTATTTTTCTTTTCAAAACTCCATTTGAGTATGTAATTCCTATGATACATGACCTTGTCTACATACGCCTGCGGGTGAAGCTTCTGACAACCGGACCAATTATTTCGGTTTACCGGGGTCACTAAATGTTATTTCATATATTTATTATTACGTGGTGACTAGGTATTCTTCATCAAGTTAGTGGCCTCTATGTTTAATCGCAACCAGTTTCTCTGTTCGACCAGCATGCATTAAGCTCGCCTCCCAAGCCGTAGACTTCGCAACTAAACTGGCTGCCAGTGCAGGTGTTTTCGCATGATACTGCGGCATAACCTAAATCATACACGCTAATCCTTGTTGCTTTTGACCACGATACACAGCACTTGCCGCCATTTTTATCTGTGCAGATACTCCGTCTGCTCGATGTGCTCACCATGACAGAACTGCTGTATAGCTGGTAAGCAAAACTGCTGCACGCACCAGAACTCAAGCAATGATGAACAGCGTCCCACACAATGTTTGATATCCACTGTCTTTTGTGTAGACTCAAACTTAAACCTTTTTTGTCGATCGTCTCATTGTAGATCTTACGAGCCAAATCTTGCTCGTCAAACTTTAAATCATTCGAGTAGACAAACATTGTTTTTAACCACCTGTCAGCTTCAGTCGCATTACGAGGTCTTTCAACCAAGAATGTCCCTTGTAGATATGTATACATATCGTCCGCAGTATCACCTGAGCTAACATACGTGTTGACATAGTTGATCAGTTCTACTGTCTCAGCCGAATCGGTAAAAACGTAAGATCCCAGCTCGTAATCACCCCACGCTTCACAGCCAGGACATAGCCTGCTTGCGTTATTGTTGAGTTCGACGATGTGAGTGTAATTACCAACTTCTTTAAGGACAGCCGGTACAGCGGCCATCACCACTGAAACAGTGATCACTGAAAGATGAAAAATTCTAATAAACTTCATAGGGGTCCCGTAGCCTAGTGTAAGAGTTCGGCCTGAAGTCTTAGAGATTGTGCGGTGAGGAAGCGCGATAAATAAAATAGGCGACGAATCGGATTATGGATGCTTTAAGCTTAGTGTAATAAATGATAACCTAGATTAAATCAACTACTCTACTCTCATATATATGATCAAAATAAGATGTCAACAACGCCTTCAATAAAAGGAAAGGTAAAAACATAACAAAAAACATAAATATAAAAATATCAAGTGGTGGGAGTAAAAGTGAGGGTAAGGTGGAATCCTAAATAGGTAAGAAAGAGATATTGATGTCTGAAGGAGGTGGAAGTATAGTTTTTTTATTAATCAAATAATGATCTGGCCCGATGGTTTAGTGGTATAATTCTCGCTTAGGGTTTTCTAAGCACAATTGCGAGAGGTCCCGGGTTCAATTCCCGGTTGGGCCCAGTTTTTTTATCATCATTGATAATGATACCAGTTGTTATATTCAAAATCTGTTTACTGGTCCTTATATTGAAAACGAATATTTAAAAATCTATACTTTTTTTTTGTATATGAACATGTTATTCAATTTTAATGTGAGTTAAAAGATTGACATATATTTGAGTTCTTAAATGCACCCAGAATCAAATTGAAATACCAACGTGGGATCATTATTTACCGGTCATACATTTGCAGCATCGATCTTTGACCCTTTCTTTTTAGGAGAAATTATATAGTAAAATAGATTAAAAAAATACTGACTTTAAGCTCGCTTTGATTCAAACTTTCAATATTCAAACAAGTGAATTCACTATAAAACACAATAATAAAATGAAAAAAAAAGGTTACTCCGACTTGGGCAAAATGTGGGGAAGGGGGCCTAGAGCGGTGATGCCGTACGGGTTGTACTTCAGGTGACTCTTGGTGTAATGAAACTTGATATGATCAAAATGTGTGGTCTCCTTGAAACCCGGAATGTCCCAATACAAATGCTGCAACCACTTGTGGATATGTGGGTAGTTGTATCGGATCATGCCAATGTTGCACTTAAAGTGTTGAACATACACGGGGTCGAACCGGATAATAGTAGGGTAGAGTCGAAGATCAGCCTCAGTGAACTCTTTGCCCAAAAGGTAGGGCCCGTCGGACTTGCCTAGGATGTTTTCGACGCGGTCAAGCGACTTGAAAAGAGTAAGAACATTTTCCTCGTAGGCTTCCTGGGTGGTAGCAAAGCCAGATTTGTAGACGCCGTTATTAATGTCGTTGTAGATCCATTCGTTGAGCTCGTCAATCTTCTTGGCGTTTTCAGGCTTGTAAAAGTTAAGTCCCTTGTACTTGTCTTCAATCAGGTCATCGAATTGAGTGTATAGAATTCTGATAATTTCAGATGACTCGTTATTAACAATGGTCTCAGACTTTTTATCCCATAAAACAGGAACAGTGATGCGACCAGAGTAGTCGGGTTGAGCCTTTTGGTAGATCTCTTTGAGATATTGGGAGCCGTAGAGATGATCAGGAGTCGCGCCGGGGACCTTTTCGGGGGTGGTGAATCTCCAGCCATTGGCACCCATGTACCAGTCAACAACAGACACAGTAATGATGCCCACAAGACCCTTGAGATGGCGAGTCAATAGAGTGCGGTGGGCCCAGGGACAAGCATAAGAGACGTACAGGTGGTAGCGGCCAGCTTCAGGGGGGAACTGAGTACCGGGAGCAATGTTACTCCGGAAGGTGGAAGGCTTGCGTTTGTAATGGCCATCCTTATCGGCAAAGGAGAGTGTATCCTTTGAGATTTGAGCAGGTTCACTAGCAGACATGGTTAAAGAGAAAAGTCAATTGGGGTTTGATAAAAAAGAATTAATTGGGGAGGTTGATTAAAGTAAGAGTTTTATATTAGAATGATTAGAAAGAGAAATGATGATAAAATAATAGAATTAGTCCATGTTTTTATAAGAAATAGTTGTATATGGCTTGGTTTTTTTGTTAATAAAAGTATTTTTAATGGATTATTTCAAATACATAAAAATACGTATATGCTATATCAAATGGATATGCAATTGGTACACTTGAAAAAGAAAAAAGAAAAAAAGTTTATTAGTAGTCTGTGAGTAACATTGTAGTAAACTTAATGAAAAAAATTCAATGAGCAACCGTTATTAACGATACATTAGTAAAAGTATAATAATAATAATAATAATAATAATAATAATAATAATAATATAATAATAATAATAATAATATATAATAATAATAATATAATAATAATAATAATAATAATAATAATAATAATAATAATAATAATAATAATAATAATAA
>QVTG01000421.1:0-18402 GCA_013305925.1 Geotrichum reessii
AAAAAGCCTGATATTATTATTCTTATGAAATTGTTACTATACCGTACATAACAAAAGATATTTAAAAAAATTCATATAATTTTTTTTAAACTTTCTTATGCTTTTTTTAGTATTTTTTTTTTTTTTCAATTGCGTTGAAATCTATTTCACTAAGAGTAATATTTGTCATGCTATAGCACGTATTTTATTTTTGTAACTCTTTTTTTTTTTAATACAATCAACTCCAAAAAAAAAAAAATTCAATTTCATCATTGTTTTATTATTCATTATTTGTTCAATACCCATTTTTTTTTTCTGATGTTAACAGCTAAGAAAAAAAAAAGTGGGCATAAATTACATATATCATCGTCCCATCGTCAAAAAAAAAAAAAAAATAACAAAATAATAACAAAAGTATGGCAATAACTAGTATCACAAATCAAGAAAAAAAATTTTTTTTTTCTTTAATACCGTTTTTTTTAGGCAACCTCGCTGACAGAGTGCGAGACGGAAGATTTTTCATTGACACCTGTAGCTAAGTTGTCATTATCCAACAAACCAAGCTCAGTCCAAATACGCTGGATACGCTCAAGGTCACGTTTACCCTGACCAGAATCGTCTTTAAACACCTCGTCCATTTCCTCGAGCGTACGGTCCTTGGTTTCAGGAACCAGGAACCAAACATACGACGCTCCAATCACACATAGCAAACCAAAAAAGATATAAGCGCCGTACTTGAGAGCAGCAATCATATCAGGCGTGGACATAGCCACCGCAAAATTGTTGAGCCAATTGGAAGACGCGCCAATAGAAACACCTTTGGCACGTAATCCAAGTGGGAACACTTCAGAGACCAGTACCCAGGCGCCACCGCCCCATGAGTAGCCAAAGTGCACCGCAAAAATCCAAATGAAAACAATGGCCACCCAGGCCGCGACTTTATGGTCGCCAATATTGTTACCATACGCGCCCAGGATTCCCGCTACAATAAAATGCGAGCTTGCCATGCCGAGAGCGCCAACAATTAAAAGGGGGCGACGACCAAACTTGTCAATATAAATGACGGCAGGGATAGTGGCAAGGAACATGGCAATACCGACAACACCAGATGCAAGCAATGAAATGGTGTTACCAGACAGACCGAGATCACGGAAAATAAAGGGTGCGTAATAAAGAATACCGTTGACACCAGTCCATTGCTGAAACAGCATGATAGTTACTGCAACAGTGGTGCGCTTAAGATTAGATCCTTTAAACAGATGGGCATAAGACTTGTAAAACAGGCGGAATTGGGATTTCTTAGTACCATCTTGGCAATCAGGGTAAAGCTCAACTTTGGTTTCTTCGTCAAAGAGGTACTGCGCCTTGATTTCTAAAAATTCAAGCACAACGATTTCTTCTGTAGATGGTAGTTGACGCAGCTTGGAAATGGTTTTCAAGCAGTCGTCTTCACGGCCCTGGTTCATGAGCCAGCGCGGACTTTCGGGCATAAACAGGATACCAACGCCAAGAGCCAGCGCCGGCAGAATCTGAATCGTAATGGGAATCAGCCATGCGGCATTACTCTGACTATCGCCAGTACCACCAATGTAATTAGTTCCGTAGCCAATCCAGTACGAGACCATGATACCAAATGTGATTGAGAGTTGTTGTAACACAACCATACCACCTCTGATTTCGGGGGGAGATAGCTCAGCGTTGTACAAAGGCACCAACATGGACAGGGAACCCACGCCAAGACCAGTAACAAATCTGCCACCTAGAATGTAGTCCTTGTTTTTAGCGCAAGCCTGAACAATGACACCGATACAAAAGACGAATACTGCTATGACGACTGATTTCTTTCGGCCATACTTGTCAGCAAGGTAACCGTTGCACATGGCCCCGATCCAGGCACCGAGTTCGAGAATAGCAGTCAAGAGACCACGGGTGGTGGGATTAGAAATAGACTCAATGTTGATACGCTCAGCAAAGGAGTGCATAGACATGATTTGACCAAACATGCCTTGGTTGTAGCCGTACACCAGACCACCAAGCGAGGCAAAAACGGCAATGAAAAAAATTCGGGAGTTGGCGACCAGGGCTTTCATGCCCTTAACCTTAACAAGGACATCGCGTTTAGAAGAGAGAGGACCAGAGGTATCTGCGCCGCCAGCCATGATGATAAAGTTTTTCTTTTTGGGGGATTTTTGATAAGTTTAGTTATTTTTTATTTTGATAGAAAAAAATTATTTTTTTTTGAAAAATCCGGGGAAATATGGGGTTAATTTATGGAAACAAAAAAAAAAAAAAAAAAAATGACAGGTAAATAGGTACCAGTATTTTAGAGGAGGGGGATAGAAGGAAAGAATAGAAGCGCGGAATAACAAGTCTTATTGATCAGTAAAATTGAAAAAAAAAAAAAAAAAAAAAAAAAAACAGGAGGGTATGATATCAAGTATCATGAAAGGTTTTATTGAAATAGTTCTTTTTTGTAAAATCTAGACAGATGGGTAATGTTTAAGGAATATACATTATATCACCATGTTTTTTTGTTTGTTTTTTTTTTAGGTGAAAATTATTATTCAATTTTTCCAAAATCTCCAAAGGAAAAACCGGAATAATTTCAAACCATTAAAAAGACTTGGCTTTAAAAAAAAAAAAAAAAAGTTTTAAAATAATTGAACTCAAAGAATTATGGAGGTTTGGAAGAAAAAAAAAAAAAAAAAAAAAATAAGGAAAAGCGCTGTTGTGATATAAATGAGGCTATATTTTGTTAATAAAAAAAAAAAGCATCACAGATATATAAAAGATTTCTTTTGGTGTCAAAATAAACAATTTTTTTTTTTTTGTATCAAATTTAGGCTAAAATAGAAAGCACACAAAATAAAATAAAAAAAAATTGGATTAAGAAAATAAAAAGAACATTTGAGGGTTAAGGATATATGGTATTAACCATAAAAGAAAGTTTATTTCTTTCTAGATAAAAAAAAAAAAAAAAACTTTTTTAGGTTTAAGAAAACAAAGTGGTGGTTGAATGCACGGCTTTATTTTTGTTTTGTTTTTAAAGTGTGTGGGGTAATGACACATCACAATAAGTTACCAGAAATTAACACAGATTAACATAAATTAATATGTATGTTAATAATTTGAAATAAACCATTCAAAACCACAAAAAGAAAAAACTAGCAATTTATGTAAATAGCAAAAAAGAAAAAAAAAAAAAAAAAAAAAAACCAATTACGTCAGAGAAAAGAAAGAGTAAAATTCATATATTTATTTCAAATATCATCAAGTTTGACAGAAATTCTCATTACAAACGATACAAATGCAAATCTGACTAAATATTTCATAATGCTGTTTTTCTTTTGAAAATCAATTTGCATTACGGGGTTTGTTTGATATTCAGCTCAGCCGTTTGATTTATAACGCCAGTATCTCTTGTAATTTTTCAAAGTCCCTTTTTGTTTTTTTCAGGTACCCCAAAAAAAATAAATAAAAAATAAAAAAACCATTTGATAATACTAAAGTATTGCATTGATAAGCCACTTTTTTTTTTAGTCATTTGATTTCAAGTATCAAGAAATGATAAGTTTCTTTTGTGGTCTAACTGCAGTATAAAAAAGAAAACCCTCCCGTTTGAATCTATTTTATCCATAATCATATTTAAAATATATCAAAAAAAAAAAAAAAAAAAAAAAAAAAACACTTTTGCCTGAATTCAGTCCGGATTGCAATAGAAAGAAAAATAATACTTTCATTTAATAATACCTTCATTTGACATCTTTTTAACAAGTCTCATCGTGCAACAGATGACAAAAAAACAAGTTTATTCAAACGTGTTTAAAAGCTTGTAACCTCATCATTTTCCCTCTTGGTTTTATAAACTCCATTGTCTAGATATTATATTACCATAAACACTGTTTGTTTGTTTTTTTTTTGTTCGGCTTTTGCAAAAAAAGTTTTTTTTTATTATTCCAGGGCTCATCCGGGGTGGACATGAACAAAACAAATCCCCCTCCGTTTATTAAAAAAAAAAAAAAAAAAAAAAAAAGCGGTTTGGTGAGATTCAATCAAACATGAAACTTGTGAAAAGTTTGCCTTTCAACCAAAATATAAGCAAAAGCAATATGAAATCTATCAAGCGGTTAAAGATATCAGTTATTTAAAAAAAAAAAAAAAAGGTATGAACTTTTCAAGTTAATGTGACCATATCTTGGTTTGTTGTATGTGACAGACGCACGTCCGGGCAATATGAGTAACAATATGACTTCAGAAAAAAGTGATATGTTATAAAAAACTTTTTTTTTTCATAAAAAGAAAACTAAACGATTATATATACCTTTTTAATATCTTGAAAAAATATATATTTACAATACAATTATTTTCCGATTTTTTTTTTTAACTATAAAAAAATAAATCACACGCTGTAAAACAAAAATAACTTGTAATATTGATTTAACTCGTTTTGATTTTTGTTTTTTTTCATTTGAAAAGACTGAAATATTTTGTAATTCATATGTAAACTACGTAAACACAAAAGTATCAAAAATAGAGCCCAAACAATTTTATGAGCAATTCTATCACATTCAATGTTAGTATCACTAAAATATTGCCGACAACACTATTTCCAAAAAGAAACTTCATAGATTTATATATATACATATTTGAAAAAAAAATTTTTGGATAAATTTTAGTCACGTAATTATATGGTGTAAAAACAGACCTTCTATTTACCTATTGAATCATTATAATAATAAAATGGCCAATTAATTTAAGCCTTGAGACACCACACTTAGACTTTTAAGCCACAACAGGGTAATAAATATTCTAATTCACGTGACTCATAAACTCCATGTGGGTGACCCACAATTGCACCCATTATGAGTGTTATCACCCAACCCTAACCGCCACAAAAATTTTCCAATCCAAAGTTCAGTTTGTCACTACTTCCTCAACTTCATTAAATTTCTAATTCTTCTCATATTTTTTTTTTTTTTTTTTTTTCCATTTACCTTGTCTGTAATCTGTCACTCTAGGGGTCTACTTTCACCATGCCTTCCTCCAGCACTATTATTGCGTCCGCTTTGGCCATTTCTTCTAGTAAGTTTTTATTGTTTTGTTTTTTTATCAATATATATATTTAATTGTATTTACATGTATTCTAATACTTTTTTTTTTTTCAAAGTTTCCTACTTGGTTTATTTTGACTACAAGCGCCGCAACGACGCTGAGTTCCGTCGTTCGCTTCGCAAGGCCGAGCGCAACTACAACAAGCGTCGCGAGGCTGTGGCGACGGCCGAGCTGGCTGAGCGCAAGACCAAGATTCAGCAGGCGCTCAAGAACTCGCTGCAGAACGACCCTTTGCCCGTGAGTGCGGCCGAGCGCGAGCAGTTTTTTGTTGCTGAGATCAGTCGTGCCGACGAGCTTATTAATATTTCAACTGCTACGGGCTCTGAGGATGGATTTATTCAGGCTGCGCTTGCGTTTTACCGTGCCCTCTCTGTTTACCCCAACCCCATTGAGCTGCTCTCTATTTACGATAAGTCGATAAAGCAGCCTGTGCTTGATATCTTCCGTACCATGGTTCTGCTTGAGCCGCCTGAGGCTATCAAGTCTTCATTTGAGTCTTCTGCTTTGGCTGGTGGTCTTGGTAATGCTGCTGCTGCCGCCGCTGCTGTTGAGGCCAACGACTTTAGCGTCGAGTAAGCCGAGAGCTTTTGAAAAAGGAAGAAGAAAAAAAATGTTATTATTAATGAGACAACAACAAAAAAAAGAAAGAAAAAAAAAAAAAGTTTTTTTTTTTGGTGTGTATATTTGTATATAGTGTAGTTAGATGCAAGAAACAAAACTGTTTATAGCTTCTTTTTTTTTTCTTCTTGAAATGTTCAATAATTGTGTGAATAAAAAGTTATTGTTAACGGGGCGGTTTTTTTTTTTAAAAAAAAAAATCTGTTGTCAGACTGTAATGTGGTTACTAAATGTAGGCTCCATATTTGTTGTTGACATTCCAGACTTTTGTGCATTTGTAACCACCACTTTATTGTACAAATACTGTAATTATGAGACAAATTTAAAGCCATGAAAATTTTGTACATTAACATACATCATAGATATGTATATTTTCATGATAGGCAATATATATATATATGTTTATTATCATTTCCATCACGTAATTAAATGATGTTATTTATACTATATATACGGGAAAAAACATGAAATTTAAACAAAAAACTCATCTTTTTTTTTTTCTTCAAAACGTATAAGAAATAGCATTGTCAGCTTTGCAGTAAATTTGGTATTTGATAGTGTCAAATTATCTGGGAAATAATTTAGAGAATGATCATTATTATTATTTTGATTGATAGATTTAACATTTTCATATTTTTAAAAACAAGTGGTTTGGTCTACATACATGAGTTGAATAGATTAAAAAAAATTTGTTTATTGTTTTTACATCACATAGTTACACGAGTAATGATAACAAAGAAGACATGGAATTCACAAAACATTTATCTCTATGAGACTTTGAAATTAGCGTTCCTTTCACGCGCTTTAAATGATTCTGGCATTTTTGATAGTACCAAATTCTCTATGAAATAATACATGCAAAGCCTGGGATGTCTAACACCTAGTGGACTTATAACAGAGATTGACTCACAGTAAAATCTTAACAAGTTTTGGTAACGAGTTCAAGAACTTGACTACCGCTCCATAAAACTTATTTTTGGTATCAAGCAGGATTCTTAGATCAAAGTTCCTGAAAAAAAAAAGCTTTGCTTTAGAAGGTACGCTCCACAAGATGCAGAGAGCACTTCTTAAAAACGTGTTCAACTGTTTCCAGCTGTCCACATTCGCAGTTTTACTCTTTTTTTTTTTCATCAATACACTTTATTTGGAATAATATCTCCCCAAGAACACCATGACCTGTTTGCAGCTGGAACAGTTTTATATGAGTTAAAAGTAAGATGAGTTTTTTTTTTTTTTCATGCCTCTACATTTAATAAGAATATTTTGTAAATTCTTGATTTCTTTTTTTTATGATATAGGTTCCTTTTGATTTTTTTGTATATTCAAGTGGTTTTAATTGTGTTTTTATTTTGTGTAAATTTCTTGAATCCTTGATTCAAGACTGAACAAATTTCTCTTTCACTAATACTTGTTAATAACATTTTGAAGCATACTCCTCCCAGGAGTTTTAATTTTCTTTTTTTTTTTTTTCATCTTTTTAAATTTTGATCCATTTGAAATAGTGACTGCTTACTTCCAAAACTGATTTTTTTATTTTATTTTTTAACGTATACTATTTATTGTATTTAATTTTAGTGTTATGAAATAAGAAATGGCAATATATCAACAACAACAACAACAAAAAATAACTTGTATTTTTGTTCGGGGGTAATTAGACAACAGAAAAATCGTTTTTTTTTTCTTCTTCAAAAAGTTCAAAATATAAAGTCAAGTTAAATTGATTTGTTTAAATTTAATAACTTTAATATTTGTTTGACCTGGTATAATAATAATAATAATAATAATAATAATAATAATAATAATAATAAATTTGAATTTTTTTTTTCAATCATCAAAGGGGAGGGTAGTTGTTGTTGTCGCTAGATTGGCGATAATATGAAATAACAGAGCCATGAAGTTTTCTCCCCCCTTTTTTCAATTTTTATTTTTCATTTTTTTTTTTAAATTGACAATGTCAACTAGAAATCAAACAAAAGTATTACCATTTATATAATCACTTTTTTTCAAGCATTAGAAGCATATGTTTTTTATTTATTTATTTTTTTATTTTCGCTATAGTATAAATAGATTGGAATTTACTCCAATTTAAAACACATACCAAAATCGAATTCAACTGTTTTAGATAGATAGAAAATCTGTTTATTGTCCTTACATCACATAGTTATATAATTAAAATAATAATAACAAAGATATACAAAGAAGACATAGAATTCAAATTCAAACTGCATATATATATATATATATAATATATATATATATATATATATATATATATCATAGCCTCTTTCTTTAACTTTTTGTTTGTTTTATGTGTTATCAATATTTTTACTTTGGTAACTTGTACTGGTGATGAAAAAAAAAAAAAGGAAGGAGGGTATGATATGACTTACCATAGCTGTTGTAATTAAAACAGAAAAAAATATATGTACGTAAAGATTGAATCAGTGTTCTTCAAATATATCTTGTTTATAGATCAGACAGAAAATATTGTGATATCTTTAATAGCACTTTTTTTTTCCCTTCTTCTTCTCTAGCTCTATTCTTGATCTGTTTTAGGTATTATTTTTTTTTTGGGTCCCTAGGTACCTGGATAATTGCATTCCTAGAATATACAGGCTTTCCCCCTTCATAAAACTTTTGGTCACAAATATCTTTCCCCCCATAATTTCAATGGTAACTATAGAGGGAACTGAACGGTTTTAACTGGGCCCGTGGGTACTAACCATGACTTGACTACCGGAGATTGCCAGTACCCATCAAAAGGTGGTCTTTTGACTATGCGTATATTTACCGTATATATACATGTGAGTAATAATATGGTAGCTTTATAATGAATTCAAAAAAAAAAAAAAAAATTAGAAGCTTCTTTCAACTATTTGTAGACCTATTACTACGACAGGTGGTCTACAAAAAATACTTTTTTGTGACAAAGGTATCGCTAATCTTCGCTTATAGTCCATTCAGTCAACAAGGACTTACAAATTCCTTTTTTTTTTTTTTCAGTTCGCCAATCTAAACAAACAAAAAGCAAAGTTGTTTGAAAAATCAAATGCTGCTTGATAAGATTAAGTATCGATCAGAGTTCGATCGGGTTCTAAATAAGCCTTTATTTTATTTTTATTTTATTTTTTTGAAAAAATAAACAATGATCATAATCCTTGAAATTTCTACTTTCAATTAGCTATATATATAAATAGAGCTGAAAAAATAACAGAAAAATATTGAAAAAAACAAAACAAAGTGGCTTTGCGCGTTATGAATGCATGCTTTTTGCAAGGCCTGTAAAATAAAAAAAGGGAACAAACATTCCTTAAATCTTTTATTTTATTTTTTTTGTAGGAATGAACGCCAATCACAAGCGAAAGATTTATTTCTTTGTGGGTCCCATTGATTTTTTTTTTTTTTTTTTTCAATAACAAAAAAAAACAAGGCTTCAGTAGATATTGATAGGAGGTGAAAAAACAATTAATTCCCCCAGTATGAAACAAGCACCCTGCATATGTTTTACGATGGTATTAAGCAGTAGTAGTTAACAACAATAAAAAAAATCAACTTGGAATGTCAAAAAAGTGCTTGATTGTCAACGCGGGTTTATTTTTAGAAAGAAACGGAAACTCGCGTTTTTATTTTTTTTTTTTTCAGTGGTAACTTGAGAGGGTAACGCGATAAAGTCGTGTACGTCACATGACTATAACATAACTACGTACAAACCACATTTTTTATTGTTTATTTATTTTTTTTTTTTCTTCTGAAGCCCCCCCCTTTTTTTCTCTTTTCTTCACCTCCTTTCCATTTTTTTTTCATTCTACTTGATATCGGTTCTTTGAATTCCCTCCCTTTTTTATTTCTTTCTTTTCCTTCTTAAAACTTGTCTTATTTTTCTTCTTCTTTTTAATTTTTTTTTTTTTTTTATTATTATTATTAGTTTTCTTAACTATAGTCATTCTTTTTTATAACCAACCTACAGCTTTACAGCTATCGTCGCTCTTTTAACATCCAACTTTTTTACATTCTTTTAAACAACAACAACAACTTTTCAACCCTTTCTAGTCTTTCTTTATATCAGTAATATGCAACAATAATGTCTCAATTCACCATCCATCACCATAACCAACAACACCGCTCTATGGACAACTACGAGAAGCACGCGTTCAAGGCTGTCGAAGCCGAGTACCGCGAGGACTTCCTCGCCGCCATGATTGAGCAACAAACTAAAACTCTGCCATCTGCGTCTATGATCGACACCCAACCGGAGATTGAATGGTTCATGCGGCCGTACCTCCTCGACTTTCTCATCGACACGCACCAGACCCTTAAACTGTCACCCCAGGCCTTGTTTCTCGCAGTGAATCTTGTCGACCGGTACTGCTCGAAGCGAGTCGTGGCTAAGAAACATTACCAGCTTGTGGGGTGCACAGCGCTTTGGATCGCCAGCAAGTATGAAGACAAAAAGTCTCGCGTACCGTCGCTCGCTGAGCTCATGGCCATGTGCTGCGGCGTGTACGAGGAAGCCATGTTTCTGCAGATGGAAGGTCATATTCTCAACACACTTGAGTGGTCTGTCGGCCATACCACTCTCGATGCGTTCATCCATCTTTATGTCAGCGACTCTGAAGCTGGCGCCGCCAAGGACCGTCTCATTAATACCTGTAGGTTTCTTGCCGAGTGCTCCATGTACCACCGCGCGTTTTTTCAGTTCACCCCCAGCATAGTGGCGCGGTCGTGTGTGGTTCTTGCATCGCACGTGCTTGGTGGTATCGGGGCATGGGCCACCGAAAGTAAAGAAGAGCAAGAATGTGTCAATCTTTTAGCTCGGTACATGCAGACCCCAACTCAGAGCCTGCAAAAGAAGTATATGCGCACCAGCCAGTCCCAGGTGCCCAAGCTGATTGCGGCCTTTATCGCTAGACAACAACAACAACAGCAACAACAACAACAACATGTAGCTATGCCTCCTTCACCAGCACCGTCCTCCGAAGTCGAGTTTGATTTACATGTTTCACCCTCTAAGCAGCAACAGCAGCAACAACATTACCAGGCCCAGGGTGGCTATGTCACGCCCCCACACTCACCGTACAACAAGGTGAACGGCTATACAATTAGAAACTGAGCATACCCTGACATTCATTTATTTCATTATTGTGTTTTTATTATATATTATTATTATTATTATTATTATTATTATTATTTAACCTGAGTCCCCTTTTTTTTATTTTATTATTTTTTTTTATTTTTATTTTATTTTTTTTTACATAGCTTGTTGTCTTTAAGATACTAGCTCTCGGACTCTTGTATAATTCTGTTTTTCTTTTTATTATTATTATTATTATTTCTTTCTCTCGTTTAATATTATTGTGAATTTTTTTTTTTTTTATTGAAATGTTGTTGGGTACTTTTTATTTTATTTTATTTTGTAAGAATGTAGTAAACATGGGGGAGACGTGTCAAGATGAAAAAAAAAAAATTTATGATGTATTTGTACACACACAAATGGTAAATATGTACACAGTACCATAATACAATTAATTATTATCTCAAAGTAAATATGAACATTTTTTTTTTTCACATATACTTTGTTGTTGTATACGTATGACTTTTTTTTAAAGACAATTAAACAGAGAGATATATATATTTTGAACCATTATAGATATAGAAAGACGGATACTTTTTTTTTTTTTGAAGAGAAAAGTTTCAGATGTACATGAAAGGGAGCCCAGAAAAAAAAAAAATTAATAATAGGATAACAATAGTACGTATACATACACTATTAATGAAATCTATATTCATAAGTATCCTAATATATCCCCCTTGTATTTATTTCCAATTACTTTTTTTTTTCTTTCTAATTGATATACATAAAAAATATGTTCTATAAAACAATAAAAACAAACAAACAACAACAACAACCATTAACTGTAGATACCCTGGGTTAACAGCTGATAGTGATCATATATACGGGTTGAAATATTACCTAAACTCTTGCCAATAAGCCCAGTTTCCACAAATGCGTCAACTTCCTGCTCGCTGAGATGCAACTGGAAACGCTGCTTTAGCATGGTCGCTGTGGCCGGGCCCAATGTGAAGCACGGCAGGGATGAGCCGCGCTGCATCATTTCAACCAAAATAATAATCGAATCAGCCTCCTTGCGTAGATCCTTGAATGCCTGTTTCAAAAGGTCCTTGAATAGTAGGAACGGCGCACTGTCCACTCCGCCCATAAGTTCCACGTACTCATGCGTCAGCTTGAACGGCGCGGTTTCAAACCCAAATCCACCAGGAGCATTGGACAAGAGAAACCCAAAGTCAATGTGATTAACATGACCCTCGTTATCAAGAAGAATATTACCATTATGTCGGTCCTTGATTTGAAGAATGTAGCAGATAATAGAATACGACGCCAGCGACCGCACAAAACAGTCAACCGCCTGGTCAAATTTTCTTCCTTTACCAAATGTCTGACAGAATCGTTAGTACTCTGTCATCAATCAAAAAAAAAACAAAAAAAAAACAAAAATTACTACTCACCAGTTCAAAATATTCTCGTAATGAAGGAATTGCCCCTTTTGGGTTCTTGCCCGAGTTGACAGACGCTGTTGTCATTGCCTTTTTAATCGAATGTATACTTAACGCGTTCGTAATAGTTTCCACCAAACCCGCTGAGTTATGAGTAATGAGAATATTATACTGCTTGACCCAAACCCCCGTCTTAGCCTTCTTCCAGCACATTTGCATGGCCTGGATCAGCTGGCACGCAAACGCTTCTTGACGCAGATCATCACCCGTCTTGACAATTACTGAAAATAAATCCCAGTTGGGCAAATGTCCAAACGGCGATGCCTTGCGAATACGCTCCTTGCGCACCAGCCACTCCTCACCAAGATTAAGATTCTTTCCCTCTCGGCTGTCGTCTATGCCTGTCGTCTTGAGGTCGTTTTCCATTTTACGGTCGCCAGCCTCACCAGCCATTATATCGGTGCGGTAGATTGTGTGCTCTTCCATGCTTTGCATACTGGCAATAATCTTGGCCTTAATCCGCGCAACCTCCTCTTTAGGAAGCTTGTTGGCACCTGCGCCGTCTAGCTGCGTGATCATGACCGCAGCTGTGCGCATGTGAGTCGCAATATCCGAAATATCCTCACCGCCGGCTATAGGTAACGAATATGCTGGCGAAAACGACAAGTCTGATGATCGTGGCGAATTTTCTTCGGTAGAAAGTAAGTTTGAATACCGTGATATTGAGGTCACTGACGCCGACAAGCTTTCCTGAGTATGGATATCGCGCTTGTTATCGTACAAGTTGATAACAGAAATATCTCCCATGTCTTTTTCTTCCGAGGGTAATTCATCATCGTCGGGAACGCTATTTTCAAGCCCCTCATCGTCAATGTGAGGTGTGCGCTCAGTGGCAAGAGTGTCAAAAATATGACGTCGATCAACCTCGTCTGTTAGTAAGTGCTTGTTAGCTGAGGAGTGCGGATCAAAGTCAACCTCATTACGCAAAAACTCAACCAACAGTAAGTATGGTACGCGCTCAGCAGAATTGAGCAGCACGGCCTCTGCGGGGCAGATACGCAAAAGTTTATGCTGCTTGGGTTGCGCCAGTGGGAATGATGTTTCAGATACACTAAAGCGAGTAGTAGGGATAAGTAAGGGGATGTCAACCTCAGCTGGAAGATCCTTGTTGAGCATAGCAATCTCAATGCGAAGAGCTGAAAGCCGCGCCTGCTTGGGGACCGACACCAATCGCGATGAAATGGTATGTAGAGCCGTCATAAATTGAGTCTCGCAGCGAAAATAATTAGACTTGAGGATTTCAACTTTTTTAGCATCGTGAGAAGTACTGATACCGCGTAGCGACTTCATGGAAGATGCGCGGCGGAATGAACCAATTGAAAGATTAGGCAGCGAGCGCGACTCAGCCTCGCCATGGTAGATTTTGCTACTAGAGAAGGAGAGGCTACGAGCCGAGATGGGGGAGTCAAGGGTGAGATCCTGTTCCTCGTCCTCAGCATTGTTATGCATGTGGTTGAGTCCACTCGGGGCTGAATTGTTTGAAAGTCGCAGGTTTGACAAGCTAGAGATGCGAGACGAAATATGCTTGTTGGCAATCTGAAAAATATGGGTTCTGCGCTTTCGGCCCTGGGACACGACAAGAGGCTTGATGTGAGAAACCATGCCGGGCATGCCAACACCGCCCAAAACAGAGGCTGCCAAAACCAATCCTGGAGAGCAGTTTTCACGAATTTTGGGGTCAGGCGGCGAGCCTACGTTAAAAAGAATGTGGTGAAGCTTTGCCATTAGTCGCTGGCAACCCTGGAAACCATAAGACTCAGGCTCATCAAAAAGTTCAGAAAGATGAGCCTGAACCTGCCAGAAGATCAATACAGCACAGTGGGTAGAGCGGTTGCAGAGGTCAATAATGAGATCTTCAAGCGCAGCCGACTCAGTCTGGACGGTGACATGGAGCTGAACAAGCTGGGGGATGAAAAACTCAATGTCCTCCCCGGGATAGGATCTTATTTTCTGGCATAGATGAAAGTGGATACCGATTTCGTCGGAGTAACGTTCGAGATAAGAGATGCAGTGAAAAAGCGTGAAATGAGAAGATTCAATGAATCTAAGAAGAAATGCGTAACCTCCTTGATCCATTGTAGTGTGATAGTGGTGAACAAGTTAGTGGTTACACTTATAGATACATGAGTAGGGGCGAAAAGTAAATGCCGTGGGTATGCAAAAAAAAAAAAAAAAAAAAACCAAAAAAAAAAAAGAAGAAATAAATCGTAGTTAGAGTATAAAATTCAAGTTATCAGTGTAATGAGAGATGCTGAATGCTGATGAGAGATTAAGGAGTGGTGGTGGTGTATGAGAGTCAGATCGAAACTTTACAGATTTCGTAGATTGCGTTCGTGAAGGCTCCGTGTGGTTTTTTTTATTATTAATTTTTGGCTGTGTACAGTTCATCATTCGTTGTTATTGCTGGCGTGGTCAGAAATGAAAAAAAAAAAGAATGTCATGCTTAATTAGGCAAATACCCTAACCTTATAATATATCACATATAATATCAATCACGTGACTCAAACAAGATCAAAATTGTATTAAAAAAACCAAAAAAAAAAAAAGTCACACACAGATAATGCGTAGTCATATAAGAAAAGTATACAAGTGTATAATAATACACATATATATCAATAGTTGACTGATTTACTGAATATGAATTCATTGGTTGTTTTTTTTTCAGCTTTTTATTTTTGAATAATGTTGTATGATTTTTTTTTTTCTGGTAAAAATGCGCTTTTAATAATGAGAGTATTGAATAAGGTAATGGGTCACCTAAAGGCACAGTTTCGGTTCAACTGCCGATACATTTTTTTTTTTTTTTTTTGAATGATTTTAAAACGGTTATTGATTAAACAGATTTCTCTCAATGACCATCTGAAAAAGAAAAAAAAAATGCCTACGAAACATGATTGTTTTTATGACTATAAAATTCTGATTAAATGCATCAAAGAGAGAAAAAAAAAAAAAAAAAATCAAGTACCGAGTGATTTAGAATACTGTAATATTTTGCTGCTATAAAGATGGACACATACATAAATTGTACACTTGATTCATAATATATTCATGGTTAATTGTTAATTATATTGGACTTGAAAATAGATTTTTCCTTGATTGATAAAATAATATTATGGTTGATTGATTTGATATTTTTCTTGCATTGATTTTTTGTTATTTTTTTTAATTTCATCGTTTTATTAACAAAAGAAAAAATCTTTTGACAGATCTGTTGAAGAATTGTCTTGATCTTGACTTTTAACTTTTTTTTTTTTTAATTCTCAAAAACTTTTTATTCTTCTTCTTTACTTTTTGTTAAAGACATATTTCATTGCACGTTTTTACTTATTGCTCTGGATTATTATTATTTTATTTTTTTATTATTATTATTAAAAATTCCCTCGACTACTTCTCTATAAATACCCACCAGATTCTCTCATCTTCGAGTTGGACCTTTGTTTTCGTTCATCATCTTTTTTTTTTTTTTTCCTCAGTCAGATTTAAACACAAATTTGTATTTGCCCTTTGTTTATAGACAAGAAAAAAAAAAAACAATATCGAAAAATACACACACAAAAAATGGTTCTTCCCTGGGCTCTGCCATACCCCAATGTCCCCGAGTCCGGGTTCTGGGGTACACCAACATCTACCATTGATTGGTGCGAAGAAAACTATGTTGTGACGCATTACATTGCTGAGCTCGTCAACACCATCACCAACGGTGCCTTCATCGCGCTTGCTGCATACGCCTTTTTCAATGCCTTGTACAACCGCCACGGACTGCGGTTTCTGCTTGTTTGCGCTGGGTTTGTTACGGTTGGAATCGGCTCCTGGATGTTTCACATGTCGCTTTTGTATGAGTACCAGCTTCTTGACGAGCTTCCCATGATTTACGCCACTTGCGTACCTTACTGGGTTGTATTTTCCCACGGAAAAAGCCGCGCTGACTCTATTAAGGTGGCGCTGCAGATCAGCGCCGCTGCCCTGACACTCACAGTCGTTTATCTACAGTTTCGCGATCCTACTATACACCAGGTTGCTTACGGAGTTCTTAATGCTGTGGTGCTGTTCAAATCTATTAGTCTTAAAAACGCGCACGTTACTGACGAAAAGGCTTTGCGTCATTTCCATACCTTACTCGTGCGCGGGCTTACCTACATTGCCCTGGGATATCTTTGCTGGAACACTGACATTAACTTTTGCCACATTTATCGCGGTGCCCGCCGGGCTGTAGGCATGCCTTATGGGTTTTTTTTAGAGGGCCATGGCTGGTGGCACTTTGGAACCGGCTTGGGTGTGTATCATTACATTGTATATCTCGAGTACCTGCGTGCGTTTTTACGGCACAAAGAACACGAATACGAGCTTAAATGGTCGTGGAAGATTTTTCCGCATCTTGATCTAAAAGAAGAGTATCGAGTGCCAAGAGTAAAAAAGGTTGAGTAGACTTTAGATAGTTACTTCAAGTTTATACAGGCAATAGAGATTTGTATTTTTTTTTTTTATTTTATTTGGTTCTTGTTATCAATGAGAAGGGGTTTTTTTTTTTAAAAAATAAAAGAAGAGCGGGGGGAAGAAGTGGTAGATTACCAAACGACCAAGATACGTATTATTATTTTCAGTATAAGACGCAGGTACAGTGAAAAGACAAAAAAAGGAACCGAAGTAAATTAAAACAGGAATATAAATAATTGCAATGATATTTTTGTAGTTTTTTAAAAAAAAAAAACATTTTTAATATTCATAAATTGATATTTTACAAAACAACAAAACAATTAAAAAAAAAAAAAAAATTGTCAAGTTACTTTTCAAATCTCAAAACAAAGAGCAAAAAGTTGTAATGTATAAAGACAATTGGTTTACTTTTGATTTTTATTTATTTATTTATTTGTTTTATTTTTTTGCAGGTAATTTTCTGTTGGTGAATTTGATTAAATTCGCATGATAATGATAACATTTCAGAATGGAACAAAAAACAAGAACAATCTATTTACAATCTTCCAAATGAGCCATAAAAACAAAAGTGTTCATGTAAAGAGGAATCTTTTAATTAGATATTATATAAGTTTATACAAAATATGATTGGTTATTAAGCTGGAAGACTAACAGTGAACAAGGTTCAGTCATTATCAAATATCATAAGTTAGTTGTAGAAGTTAATCGTCAAAGAGGATCTCAATCATGTATATGAAATTTATTGATTCTTAGAACTCAGTAAAAAAAAAAAAAGTCTTTTCACGTATATATTTGGGGGAAAAAGAGCACTAAAAGGACACTGGAAACCAATAAAAAAATTAAATCAAATATCTTTCAAGAAAAAAAACTGAATACAAAAGACACTGAATTTTTTTTTTTTTTTTACCTCATGGAGAGTTATCTCGTACGCTGAGCTTGACACACCAAATGTAAAATAGGCGTGGCTTATAATAATATTGAAGGAACCACCTCTGACTGTGAACATCAAGCAGCCAATAAATTAAATACCGAATTATGAAATATAAGGTGTCAATAGTTATGATCTTGATATAAAGATATCCAATGAAAAATAATCTTGTAAGATCAGCTCTGTTACAGATTTTGTGTAATGCTACATATCTAGAAAACAAAAAAAGCATTTATGATTTAGTTGATGAGTTTTGTGACATGAGATATAATATATAAAATTTAATTTGTGTTTAAAAGGTCATCTTTTTTTTTTTTTTTTAAATTCCATGTAATTGAAATCAACACATAATGACAGGCAAAATCTAAGTTACCTTTTTTTTTTTTTTGGTTACTTTGTGAGTAGTGTAAACTCATATATATATATACATATTTAAACATAATTTAGAGGTCTCGATACATATGGTTGTGATGATAGACATGAGGGAATGAATAAAAAGAATACAATTGATACTGTTTTAAATTTTAAATTATGTTAAATTACGTTAAATTATGTTAAATTATGTTAAATTACATTAAATGATGTTACTGTAGTTGATCACAAAATCAAACCCCTCAAAAACGTAAAGGCTAATGTCACCATTAAAATAGCGTTATACATATTTATCATTGTTGTTAATATTATTATTATTATTATTATTATTATTATTATTATTATTATTATTATTATTATATTATTATTATTATTATTATTATGAA
>QVTG01000422.1:0-18379 GCA_013305925.1 Geotrichum reessii
ATTATTATATTATTATTATTATTATTATTATTATTATTATTATTATTATTATTATTATTATTATTATTATTATTATGCAACTACCTGGTAAGGCCAATAAACAGATTTTCTATCTGTCAATAATCAAAATTTTTTTGATTTTTCACTAAGGCGTTTGAACAAAATAAAACAATTGATGAATCAGTATTATTTTATTCTTTACCCACTTTGAATAGAAAATTTATCACCAAACATCAAACAATTGAATACCAAAGGAATATCAAGAACATGATTCGAAAAATAATTCATTAAATCATCAAATAAAGTAATTCAAAACATCAGTTTTTTCATCTGTGTTGTCAGAGAACTTTTCAATATTTGATTACTTTGAATTCTTTATGATTTATGATGATAGAATTTTTTATTACTATTAAAAACCTATATACCTTATGTTAATATCTAGCACCCATTTGGCTTTTTTTTTTTTTTTTTCATTTTATTTGGTATGACATACGACAGAAAGGTTATGTTATCTAGCACCCATTTGGCTTCTTGTTTTCTTCTATACCCTTAGGGTCATAAGTATACGTCCAAAAAGTGAATCAAAAATAGACAGTCATTTAATCATTGTAAAATCATACGTAATACACGTATATAACTACTATTCGCAAAGGTTCACATCCGTAGCACTATATTTGAGACGTACCTGCTATTTATAGATTGAATATGTACATTTGAAAAAAAAAAAAAATAATATGAAAAACAAAAAATTCCCCGGAAACAATTAATTCATTTACACTGAACAATTTTTTTTTTTTTAACTGAACTCTAAAACAATAGAAATCATGAGCATACGAATCCATGTTAACATGTATATCTTTCTATGAACCAATCACGGTGTTGGCGTGAGCTGATGTATCCGCCGCTTTGTTAGGGCCAAGGCCGGGCTGAGCCAAGGGCCAAGCCAAAGTATTTCACTTTGGTTTTCTTGGAACGTAAAAACAACAGCAAAATAACAACAATAACAATATTAACAATGACAATAATAAAAACCTCAATAACAACTCTAGTTCAAACAGTAAGAAGAAACAAAAAAGATTTCAAAATGACTTAATTTTTTTTCTTCTTTTTTATATACATTTTTTTTTACATTATTTTTTTTTGGAGATCTCCGTTTAATACTGGTACTACAGTTTCCATCAGCTATTCTATTGCATGCTAACTGTTCGCATCAACTCCTGATAAGACTTAAATGATACTTTGATAAAGCTTCAATATTATTTTTCATTATCAGCATAACGGAATAGCTTTTGCAATCATATCATTTACTTCAATAAATTGTGATTTCTTCAAATTTCACAAAGTGACTTTTCTTGCTACTTCACGACATACACATTAATTTTCTGTTTTCGATTTCATTTTCAGACAAGCAGTCTTGCATTTCACAGTTTCAAAATATTCAGGAAAGACACTTATTCACTAGTTTTGGGGTTTTCACACATCTTTATTCTTTTTTTTTTTTCCCTTCAAGAGTTGTCTGAGATCTGACATCTTTAAAACAATTGACAAAACTAAACTCATCTCTCAAAGCCTTTTGCACTCTAGGTTTTGCCTAAATTAACTGGCTTCACATCAACACAATCAAGACTACCGATTTTCATATAAATATACATGATTTTTTTTTCTTGGGTTCTTTTGCTGCCTCTTGTGGCAGGCATTGAAATCAACTGGTCTGATCAGTCTTCAATCAACGATGGACTTGCACTTCTCGCCAAAGGTCTGATGGACTATTATAACGGAAACGATACTGGCCAAACTCCTGGAATGTTTTCTAATCCATACTACTGGTGGGAGGCCGGCGCAGCTTGGAACTCTATGCTCGACTACTGGTACTATACAGGCGACACCACCTACAATGACATACTTAAAACCTCGCTTCAATTTCAGATTGGTGACAATTGGGACTATATGCCTTCAAACCAGACTACTACTGAAGGTAATGATGACCAGGGATTTTGGGGTATTACTGTCATGGCGGCTGCTGAGAAAAACTTTGAAAATCCACGTGATGACCAGCCTGGTTGGGTCTATCTTGCCCAAGCCGTTTTTAATACAATGGCTGCGCGCTGGGATGAAGAACATTGTGCTGGTGGTTTGCGTTGGCAAATATTTACTTGGAATAATGGCTATGATTACAAAAACACAGTTTCAAACGGTTGTTTATTTAACCTCGCAGCGCGTCTGGCTCGTTACACTCAAAACGATACTTATGTTGAATGGGCTAACCGTGTCTGGGACTGGACAAAATCTGTAGGTTTTATTGTTGATAAAAACGATTGGTGGCCCGTTTATGATGGTGGATTCATCAAAAATAACTGTACTGACACTGAACCTATTGAATGGACTTATAACTCTGGTTTGTTCATATCTGGTGCCGCGGTTATGTACAACTACACTAACGATCCTGTGTGGCTGACACGCGTGAAGGGTATTTGGAGCCGTGCGCGAGTGTTTTTCCTACCTGGCGGCATTATGTACGAGGCCGCATGTCAGCCGTCTAATCAATGCAACAACGATCAACGTTGTTTCAAGGGCATTTTCTCTCGGTTCTTGGGTTTGACTTGTTTGATGGCACCGACCATGAACGCAGAAATTCAACAATACCTAGCCAACTCAAGCATTGCAGCCGCACAATCATGCAGCGGTGGCACAGACGGGCACACATGCGGCCTAGACTGGAGTCATAACGGCTGGGATGGGCGCTACGGTCTTGGCGAGCAGATGAGCGCACTTGAAGTCATGCAGAACCGACTAGTGTGGACGCGGCCACCGCCTCTAACCGAAAACACGGGAGCGACATCCGTCAGCAATGGCAGTGCCGGAGCAGCTCAACAGGATCGTCGTGTGGTATCTCATCTCACAATAACTAGCAAGGATAAGGCTGGTGCAGGTGTCATTACGGCTATTGTTCTGTTGATGCTGCTTTTCGCAGCCTGGTGGGTTATTTTTTGAATTCTTTTTTCGTTTACACTTCCTCTTTTTTTCCCTTTGAAACAACAAGAACAAAAAAAAAAAAAGCATAAAATATGTAAAGTTATGCACATATTAACATGTGGCTATACTGGTAATAGTCCTTGTCAGTAAATATTTTTTTTATTTAATAATTTTCTTTTTTGCTTTTGCGTTATTGGTATTTTGTAACTTGTGTTATACAATAAATATAAATTTACACCCATGTATTTGAATGTTTCAAGTGAGAAACAAATTTGAATAGTTTTTTTTTATATTATGATTTACTTTCACAATGTCAAGATTGTGTGTAGGTCTATAAATTTTTTTTGTGTTAAAATAAGCCGGAATTTTAAAACCTTGCTACATCTATACGCACAAATCTATCCATAACAAAATGTACATTGGTTGAAACCAATGAGATTGCTTAAATAGATATATGTTCATTGATTTCCAGTAAAAAAAAAATTGACAATGCTTTCTTCAAAAGTGTTATTGATAATCAGCAAAGACAACGTGTTTGAGTTCAATAATATTTTTGTGAGATTAATTGAATCTAATAATATAACATCTGGGGACACTACTTGGAATGACCCTAGCACGGAAACCTTATTTGTGGATCACGAAACGATTGACTACTCAACAACAATCAATTATATCTCAACTATTGCATTAGCTAGCAATTCAAATCAACATGGAATTTTTTGACCATAATATTGTTTCAAACTTTTTACATTTTTCATTTATTTCATTTGCTTTTTTAGCCGTGTTAGCGTTCTCTTTCTCAAGAGAACGCTTCTTAAGGGCTTCACGAACTGGTATGATATTCTGGGCTGTTCCAATGGTCTCATTGGGGTCCAAATAAATTTTATAACGGCCGACATGCATCTTGGTCTTTTCCTTTTTTTTTTTTTTTTTTCTAAAAACGCAACTCTTTGTTTTAATAGAGCAATCTTAGTGTTTCGTTGATCGATTGACTTGCCGCAATTACCGACAAAGTTACGGAAGGAACGATCTTTGTAATTTGATGGTATCGTAGTTGTATCAGCCTGCCGATAAACATTTCGGCTATTTTGAGAAATAAATGACATTTTATTTCCGTAGTTTCCTTCAGGCTTTGGTGTTGTTGGCTTGATCTTTTGAAGCTGTAAATGATGATCTGTCTGCCAGTTTTTACCAGCACGATCAACATCAATAAGAAAAATCTCAAAATGCCAGAAACTTGATTTAAAATTGTATACTGTAAATTTTTAATTGGAAGCATCTTTATAACTTTTTTCTAAACAACCTTTTCTGTTGTGGTGATGTGGTTTAGTATGACACCAAACCTTGGATTTTTTTTTTTTTTTTTTTTTGTGATAGAATACTTCCAAGAGCCTGTGTGATATATATGATAAATCTGAGAGAAGTCAGATAAGCCGGATCTTCAATTCAAATTTTTTAAATGTTAAGTCACCGTCAATGTGAGTTTTGTGTTGATCCAAAATCAACAAACACCACAATTTAGGGTCTTCAGGCTTAATTTCCGGCAAAAACACCTTGTCAAACCATTCTTCAAAAACTGTAAATTTGACCAGCCAGTAAAAAACTATATGTAATTATAATAAGGAAAATCTTTTGGCAAACCACTGAGCTTGAGGGTTTTCTTCCATGAACACTACTTATGGTGTTAAGCGGTGACCAGCAGCATTTCCACATTCAATTATTGAGATCCAAGTTTTCCACATTCAATTATTGAGATCCAAGTTTTTTAAATCACTTTCAAATGCTTTAGAAAAACTTAAAATAACAGATCCAATCACTTTGCTGTCCTTGGTCTCATCCTCCCAAATGCCTATTTCGCCATCATTGTACACCCGGGTTGAACTGATCATCAACTTTTTCATGACGCCTTTTAACCCCGAAAAGTAATCGCAAATACCTATTTCTTTGACACGTCTCGTTCTGATAGACTTTACTTTTAGTTACGGATTTATCTTTATATATGGATCTTTATTGATGAAGCGGTCGACTTATTCCTTACTGAAGGGAATCAAGTCATCATGATGCTCTGCTATAGCTTCGGCAAATTGTCAAACATCAGGTTCTTAACAGGCATGAAAGCACATCCTCTGTCAATAATCCATTTTAAAATATTTTTTTTTGCTGTTTACAACATCATTAATTTATTTCCCTTGCTGTGTGGATATCTGTTGCTCGCTTTTGACGGTCCCGTAATGTCGATAGAGAAATTCCACCAAGAAGATGAGCGGCTTTCAAACTTGACAAATCAGCCCCTGAAAGAGCTAATTTTGAAAAATATTCACGATCAGTATTTTTAGATGCCATAGCCAAAATTTTAGTTGAATTGAATTTATAAGTGTTATTGCTATCAATGATGATTTTGATAAAGTTTAATGACCAGTGATGTTCTAAAACTATTTTTAAAATAACATGCTATAATTAAACATAATCAATACTGTAATTATAACCAGTCAAACCAATTTTAAGCTATTTTTTTTTTTGAAAGAATTTCCTAAATTCTGCAGAGTGTGTCTTTTGAATCAAAAAAGAAGAGAAAAAAAAAACTTTAGAAAAACAAAATTCGAAATACTTGATTTCAAGGAGAGTCTTGTAGCAGAAACTGAAATTCTTTTAACCTTTTTATTACATGGTTTTTTTTTCATTTAATACTGTTTAAAATTGATTCAAGCAGATTGGCAAGCCTCTAAAATGTGCTCATCTTTGATACCAATCTAAGATTCTTGTGTTTTTAAGAATTTTAATTGTATGAATAAGTTTATTATTATATTCTATTGGATTTAATAGCTGTGGAATTTTATTGAATTTGTTTTTATTTGAACCTATTGAATGTTGAGACAATAACTAAAAAAATTCTGATTATTTTGAAAATACTTTTATTTGATATCGTAAAACCGTCTGAAAAATAAGTTTCGGAATTTTTATCTATTTATTTATTTATTTTTATTATTTTTTTTTAACAAAAACAATAGACATGGCCTCCCACTACTTGTTTATTAACGCCTGATGATTAAAAAATAACGGCTCAAGGAAACAGAAAACAAAAAAGATCTCTGTTTGATGTCGCCTACACAAAAGAAAAATTTACCACATGATATCTTAAACTGTTAATAAAACTCAAAAAAAGGTAATCTAAATTTGTCGTTTTCATTGTTGTTGTATATTTTAGACAAGTTTTTTTTTTTTCAAGTTTGAATACATGGTTGATGTATGAAATGAACAAATTTATGGTTAGAATCTGAGCTTAGGCACCACAATTAATAACAAAGTTATGGCTGTAACTTTTTCAAATCTATTACTTTCGGCAAAATATATTTGATAGCTATTTTTTGTTTTTAAGATGTAAAGAAGTTTTTAATTCTTTTTATTTATTTATTTTTTAATTTATTTTATTTTCAGGCTTTTGATGATTATTTGCGGTCTTCTCGGGTTTTACAAAATTAATCCGAAACCCGTTGATTTTCGGATTAACTCTTTTTGGTAAAATTACATAATGTGAGTTTATTTGTTTATATTGTGTTTCAACCAAATAAAAAAAAAAGTTTACAAATTCCAAAAACATTTCTCATTGACAATCTGAAACCAACCATAAAAAAACCCCAAGTTGATTAAATCATCCAAAAAGCCAAAAGAAAAAAAAAAAGGTTTTTCTTTTTGACAGAAAGAACTAACATCACACTCTAAACAAAAATCCAAACCCGTACAAGTTGATATTGTAAAGAATTCAAACCGATCAAATGCTAGAAAAATATTGAAGCAGGTCAAAAAAAAAAAAAAACTCGATTTTTTTTGAAAAATTTGCGAAATCAAACACTTTCAGGCTTAGTGTACTTTTTTTTTTTTGGCATATGACGCCGTGATGTTAGAATGATTAACAGATTCGCTATGCTTCTATAACAAAAGAAAAATTGACTGTAAAATCACATTGTGTGGTTTAACTGTTAAACAATTTATTGTAGTTTCACTTTTGCTAATTCCAAACTTTAGACACGTATAAAAATTTTTACTTTTAGTATAAACGTCATAATGTATCACTAATTCAATAACACCATGATTATCATTGTATTTTACCGAATAAATATGACTTTCCAACTGAAGCCCGGAACTGAAAGCATTCAAAAAGTCATCAACGGATTTTGAGTCAAAAATTTTTTTTTCAAAACCAAAAGAAAAGCCATTTATCAAATCATATATCATAATTAAATCGAGAAAAAAAAAGACCCAGTAATTGACCCAAGCTGCGATAATTGGCGAGGTTGTATCTAATATGAGTGTTTTTTTTTCAGTCTTTACCAAAATAGGAATGGTTGATTAAAGGAAACAAAAAAAAAAAAAAGGGGGGGGGGGGGGGGGGGGTTGATTCTAAAAGCAAATTTGCTGGCGACAGAACACAGTAACTAGGCTTTGCTTTTGACTCAAAAAAAGTAGCAAACGTATTAAATATTGCAATTTTTATAATTCTTCAGTCACCTAAATCACAATATTTTTTTTTATGAAATCATACATCATTAAGTAAATTCTCATATTTTTTTTTTTGAAAAAAACTCATGCGTACTTTTTCTAGTTACATTAACCACAAGATCTACGCTGATAATTCCATGTTTGAAAAAAAAAAAAAAGAAAAAAAGTGAAGCCTTGGATGATAATTGCGAAATTGCCTACCCAGGTCTAACAGATCAGATAGTGATGTTATATATTTCAACCAACTTGTTAGATTTATATATATATTGGTATTAAGTTCATCTTTTTTTTCAACAATAAAATTGTAACTTCTGTTTTATAGTCTGGGGTGCAATATCAAAGTTAGTAACCCACTTTTTTTTTTTTTTCTTTTTGATAACAATGATTTCACTTTAGATCCGCACTGCCAACAATTATTTTCAAACCAAGCTCGTATATGGTTTTTTTTTTGAAAAAAAAAACTAATAGATGGATTGTTAAAAAGTTGAGTGCGTTATAAGTAGTGAAATCATAAGGAATAATTTTAAATTATACACAGAAATGAAAGGAGGATATTAGCTAGCCTGTAATACAACATACACATAACTTTTATTTATATATAGAGCTTGTTTCAGAATGTTATTATTTTTTTTCCTATTTCCATTCTTGATAAAAATGTTAATTTTGGTTAAAATTTATGGGATTAAATCGTCATATTGTTTTTCTTGTTCAAGTCTAAGGTAAAACAAGTCTGTTTTTGTAATGTGACTCTAATCAACAGAGTACCTAATCAATAATTTTAATTTTTTTTTATTTTTTATTTTTATGGCTAATAAAGTCATACATGTGACATTACATTTTTTTTTTCTCGTGAATGCTTTATGTACCAGGTAAAATTGTACAAACATTGAAACCAAGATAGAAAAAGAGAGACAGAAAGAAGGGTCCAATTACTATTTGAGGCCACTGACATCATACAATAATAATTTCTGCATTTCATAAGTTTATTGTTTTTCTTTTTATTCATTTTATTTCTGTTTTGAAAGACACAATTTTAACGACGTAAAATGTAGTAAAACAAACCAAATTCTATCTTAACTACGTTATGAGATTTCAAAGCGTAGTCCTTTTTTTTTTTAGTATACACATCACTTTTGTTTGATAAGGGTCTTGATGTTCTACCAGCCAAAGTAATATTTATTTTACATAATGATAAACACATTAGTTGGCGTAGAATAAGTATTTTTTGTTTCATAATTAAACTATAGAAAATACATTTAGTAAATGCAACGAGAGTTAGCGGTGGCAAAACCGTAAACGATTATACTTCAACCTTTCCGATGGCGCTGAATTCTCCACAAATTAAATCTATGTGACTACTTAAAACCCCGACCAAATCAATACTACAATGTACTAGTTCCTGAGAGAAAGCAAGGTAGTAAAACCTTGGCAGATTATGCTATCAAGATGATCATCAGGATCTGCTAAGTGACAAAAAAAACATGATGATTTTATTGGATTTTTTTTAAATCAAATTATAAATATTATTTTCATTATGATGGCATAATAAAATTCAATTATATTAACATATTGTTGTTACCATTACTATATGATAATGACAAGGGAAAATATTGCACTGCGTAACAAAAAAAAAAAAAAGGTCTAGCTAAGACCCCACCTTGCGGTGTAAATTGTGAGATCAGTCATTTTAGGCTGTTGTAAAAAGTTTAACAAGTGAATTGATTTTATCAATGTTTTCAGTATTAAATGAATGGTATCACTATATACAGCTGTAAAAGCGACTAGAATATATGCTTATGAGACATAAAAGTATAATAATAGCCAATTGTTAACTATATGATATGAAACAAAAGTGATAAAAGAAAGCATGGACATTAGGCATATTGAAAATGATAGTAAACATAATATAATATGCTCTTCTAATAAATAGTTGTAGATAAGAAAATTAACTAAATATACAGAAATCATTATTACTTAAAAAAATAAAATAAAAAAGGGACAACAATAACAAGTTTTTGTATTGTTCAAAAAAGAAATTAAAGAAATAAGGGGTAATTCTTGGCTGTAAAAGACTTTAAAATTAAAATATTATTTAATATAAATATATCCAAGTATGTGAAACTTTTGGTGAATGAATATTTTGACTCAAATGAATCATTAAAATTGTAAACTTATTATGGTCAAGTGTATAAACGTTTAACAGTGTGATAAGTTTTTTTTTTTTTTTTTTGTAACCTGGTTAAAAACTGAAATAACAGGGATAAAAATAAAATGCACTGTTAAATGTATATACAAGTTATACTATATATACGTATTTTAATAAATTAATGGATTATAATATTTTAGATTAATCAGTTTTCTTTTTTATAATCATCACGTTGCAAAAGTCTGAAATGACTTCATTGCTTTTGTTTTTATTTTTTTTTTATTTTTGCTGGTTTCCTACTATCATGGTTTAAATTTTAGCCTTTTGACACTTTCAACCGTTGTGAGAGGGGAGAGTTTTTCCAAAGTTTTTCCATTTTTAAAAACCAGATCCCGTTTTAATAATAAAAAAAAAACCATTTCTTTTAAAATTCCGGTCAAACAAAAAAAAAAAAAAATATTATCAGAGCTTGATTAACTGGAAGAAAAAAAAGTGGGTTCTTATTACTATTTGATTGCTATAGAACAAGAGATGGTGATATTTAAATCAGAAATGTCTTAATAATCATTTTAGTTACTAAAACGTTTTAGAAAAAAAAAAAAAAAATCAAAAACTGTTTGCAATTTTGATCTTGATAACAGCAATGTTTTATTTCAATATATAAGCATTTTTAATTTTTTTTTTTAATAGTATATATAAATCATTAAAATCTATATAAATCTTTTTCACTTTTTTTATTATTTTCTTTTACTCTGTCATCCTCTACTTAGATTAGTGTCCCCACCTTCCTTTCTCTATCTTTATATATAGATTTCAGTTCTGCTGCTGCTTCACTAATGCCATTAGACCGCTTGCCCACAGAAATCTTATGGCACATTTTTCAATACGTAGAACTCGGCGCTCCTCATAACTATTCAGGCTACTATTACAACAAGTTTGCCTCTGATACCAACATAAAGTGCCGCAATAGCAACAATAATGATTCTGATGTCGTATTTTTGCAGCAGAGACATGAGGAGGAAACTCGAAACTGGATCATGAAGACTCGTCTTTCACTTGCTCATGTTTGTGCCAAATTTCATTACATGCTAGCTCCACGCATTTTCGAAGCCCTGAGAGTCTCGCGGTGCCGAGTGACTAGTAGCTGCTGTGTTACTGACAGTACCTACACCAGTGGTGACAATAATAGTCAGCCGGTTGGGCACTTTTTGTTTTCACAGTATGCACGCGAAACCATGCAATTGCCTGAACACGTTAAAATTCTTGAAATCTCGCTAAGTCTGTTGACAAAAGAAACCAGCAGCAACTATTTTACCAAAACTGATTCAATGTTGGGAATAGATGACAACCTAAACTTCTTCCCAAACCTCTTGAAAGTTAAACTTTATTTTGACGGCACGGGGGAGTCAACAGGATTCCCGTCGAGTGCAGTGCAGCACAAACTGGGTGCCATGCTGGCTCGGCATTCACGTCGGATTTCTGTTGATTTACTCGACGTTCCTGCAGAGCTTCTTGACCATCTTGTTGATATAGAACTTCTTTCGCGAGTTGAAAACCTCGTTTTTGAATTCAAGCAGCAACCGAGTTCGACAACTGTATACAAGCTTCCTGCAGCACTAAGTAATTCAATTGGCAAAATGACGGCTTTGCAAACTCTTAAACATTGGCCTGTACGGCAGTTTGCAACTGACACAAATTGCTTTCAAGCTGTATCTGGTCTTGACTCACTTTTTGCTGTAATCAAGGCCTTGCCTGCTCTCGTACAGCTTGATCTTTCCAACATTACCCCCAGTGCAGTAAGTGCTTACGACTATGACGACGGTCGCGCGTTTGCCAAAACGGTTTTACAAAAAGCGGGGCTAAACTGGCTTCCTTCAACAGTGAGAGTTCTTGCATGCGATTGGAACCTCTTGCCAGTCTTGTTGGCGACCAATGCACCGGAACGACTTCGCGGCATGCGTGAGTTGGCGGTAACTTTGACACGACGTTTCACAATGCATGACGGCGTGTTGTACCTACGTGACGCATTTTCAGGTCTTGAGAGTTTTAGTGTTTACCGTGGGCCGGCACCGTGGGCCCCTGGTGCTCCCTACGAGTTAGTAGCAGCTGTGCGCGACAGTGCGCCACACTTGCATGCACTGAGACTCCGGGGTCTGTACTCTGACGAAGTTGCAGGAATGGCAAATCTTTTTACTGGGCTTGAGACAATTCAAGTGCTAAAAGTTGCTGATGATAGCTTTGAACTGGGTAATTCAGGCTCTTCATCTCCGCGATCGGGTACATCGTCACCCACAAACCGAGCTGCACCAGATCCAATGATGTCAGCAGCAAATCGCATTCTTGTTCATGCTGGGCAGTCACTACGTGTACTTCACATGCACGCCACCACACGCAAGCAATTACTGTCTTACCCCTTGCTTGAATCCCTGCTCCTCGACGAAAGGGCCCCTTTAGCGCCGCTCGCCTATATTGTGTGGAATTACGAGGTGACCAAAATGTACCCATCAGCAAGTGGAGACCCAATTGATGAACGCGTGTTTACCGGGTTCAATTCACAAGGCCGATTTGCGTTACGCGAGTTTTGCGCACCCCTGCGGGAGCTGGCGACTGGCCGTGAGGTAGTGTTTGCAGATCGCCGCAGTACTCAACGGTTTAAATGGGATCCTGTGGTAGTTGACGTGAGACGCTTGCGCTTGCTTTTAAGTCAACCTGAGCGCTCACGCATGACGTATCAGCCTCTAACAGGTGCAGTTCTTTTCAAATGATTGCCTCACTTGCTGTTTTAAAGATAGGTTCTGTTTTCTTTATTTTATTTTAAATTTTTTTTTCGATTACCCTATATAATTACTTGATGATGATACAATGACAACAATGATAACGACAATTACCTTGGTCTGTTTTAGTAATATTTTTCTAACAACAACCTATGTATTCAATGATGATGCTGTTTATTTATTATACTAATTTGATACCTTTTTCTTTTTTTTTTGCTTGTAACAAATATGAAAAAAAAGTAACTTGAGAGGAGATTAGATGTGAAAAAAAAGATTTTTCCACGTAATGGTCTCTTGGCCCAGTTGGTTAAGGCATCGTGCTAATACAACTCCTAGCAGTTAACGCGAGGATCGGCGGTTCGATCCCGCCAGAGACCATATTTTTACAATTAAAAATTGGGGTTCTGTGTGGTCTAGTTGTTTGAGGGACTGACAAGACCGGCTAAGGTCGCAGGTTTGAGTCTCCGTCAGTGCAATCCTTTGCAATGCATACTATTGCTTTAATAGAGTCACATGACTGCTAGGCTAGAGCCCGCTCTAATCCAGAGAAGTTTGCGCAAGTCATCGGCAGCCCGGGTTAGATTTCACTGTCCTAGCACTGAAGGATACAGAATGCCGCATCAGATGCATTGCAGGTTTTCCTAGCCCGCTTGAGACCAGCTTACCGGGGCCTCCTCAACGCCGAAATGAGGAGATCTTGCGGCTCATGAAAGAATTCTGGCCTTCCCGAATTTCCACGCCTACGGGTACAGGCGCGTTACAAGTTGCTCCAGACCCAGGTAAGCCTGGTGTCTTCTCAGTATGAAATTACAATAGACACCTAAATAAACAAGATAGTAACAATAAAGATTTTCTCGGTTAACATTTAGAAACTTTCCAAACTATATAAACACTTTAATAACACCCGTTCGATCTGCTGATATAATCATTTGGTATGGCTTATGTAGAATCGCAATGTCTACTATTGAAGCCTGATGATTGCGAGCCATATCTTGTTGCTCTGAAGCAATGATGGCGGTGCGAGAACCTCTCCGCCCCGTCGTCGTCTTGCTGCCATTTGATGTTGCTACTGCTGTCTTCAACTGTCCAGTGCCCACTCCGGCAGCTCGTTCGCCAATGACTTTAACGCCATTGTTATAGCCCTTAAAAAGCATAATACCGGAACCATTAGCCTCACCCGCTAGTCCACTCACAATACTACTTGTTTCCATTGACTGTAAGTCCCAGAATCGGATTTTGCGATCGGTGCCACCCGTCAAAACATGAATATGCTGAGATTCCTCGCCGTCCTTTGGCGAGTCAATTCCAATTGCCATACACAATAATTCAGGCTCTTTTTCCGTAATTGCAGGCCCTTCCGCTTCATTTTTTTTGGATTTATTTTTCCCTTGCTGCTGGTGTTGTTGTGCTTTTTTATATATGTTTTCTTCAAAGTTGACAATCTGATAGACTTTGGTAGGCTCCACCCGACTACCAGCATGATAAACCTCTGTGCACTTGAACTCATTGATCCGCCAAAGTGACACTTCGCATTTGCTTGTGCCACCTACAACGGCTACAGAAAAGCCAGAATCCTTTGGTCGCAAACAGAGTCGCCTGATTGGTGCTGCATCCTCAAAAGACCATGTTTTGACCAAAATATTAAATCTTAAATCCCACAAATCTAATACACCCGTCGAGGTTCCCAGTAACAAACATGTCCGACCGCTATCAACAACAAAGCAGGTAGGAACTCCGTGGTTATAAGGCTGCTCTAAAATGAATTTTTCTTTCATCGGGTTCAGCTGAATTCCAATTAACTTTGAGTTGGTTGTTGCTGCAATTAGTACCGAGCCATCGGAAGTTTTGATGTGCTCCATCCATACGGCGTACGTCCCCTCCTCAAGCTGATAGTTTCGTACAACACTCATTTTTTTGTACTTTGAGGGAATATTGTTTGCGTCAAGCGTGACATCTACTCGAATGATCTTGATACTGCCATCTGAGCACGAACACGCAAACGTATATGTGTTTTCAATAAAGCAGATAAATTTGGCTTTGGTATCACCGCAGTGAAATGTTTGCGCTGACTTGTTGATCACATTTTTTTCTAATCGAGGACAGTCCCACAGTTTTATGTAGCCATCGTCAGAGCAAGTCAAAAAAAAGTTGTGATCAGGCGAAATAGCTATTTTGTTTACCGCACCTTTGTGTTCCATGAATTGTGACGCGAGGACACCTGCCGGTTTCCAGTTAGACTTTCGACTTGAAGAAGTTGGGTTGTGCAGGTGTTCTGCAAAATTTACTGGAACCACTTGGGAGCCAAAATCCACTGGCTCAGTTGTTGGAAGATTTAAGTAAGCGGCATTAACCATTTTTAAAATATAGGGATCTGAATCGTATGTAGTACTCTTAGCAGTGACGTGATTCTTTTTTGGTCGAGGATATGCTCGTTGTGGCGAGTAAGGTCGATCCATCTGACCATAGACTTCAGTAGTATCTGTCGCTGTTGTGGCAGAGGGTTGACCAAATGTAGCTCCCTTTTTTCCAAGTTGAAAATCTGCAATGCGTGGTGACGTTCCATCTAAAATTGACTGAGACGGAGAATGATTTGATTTAACTGGCTCAGATTGGACTTGTGATTCTGGTTCATTATCTTGATTATTGCGAATGTCGTCAAGATTACTTAACGCAAGTTGGTCCATGTGGTTTTCGACAGTATATTGGCTGTTGTTTAGGTACACAGTCTCTGGAGTCAAACCAAGATCTTTAACAAGAAATTTTGCAGAAAGCTTTAGTGTGTCTGGCGAACTCTTCAGCCTGTAACTCAAACGAGCTACTCTGTAAATATGATCTCTTAAAACTGCAATCTTCCAGATATCTTCTACCGTTACTCCAGAATGATACATATGATCAAGCTGCTGTGTGTCCTCTGACGATTTGGGAATTTGGTCAACTGATGTAGGCGTAACAAGATTAATTTCTGATTCAACTGAATCAGTTTTGCGTGTTGCTGGAAGTTTCCAAAATATGGACTTTTTCGCTCGGGTCACCCATGCCAAAGCTTCCCTAAACACTGGTCGGCGAAGAGGCTTTTTAAAGCATCTTACAAGATTGGCCATTGTGAAATCAAAAATTTCGCAATCCAAAAAAGGCTTCAAAATAGGATTCAGTGTACAATGTAGTTCTGCTGGAGACATCCATGAAATTGACGCTGTCAACAATCCAAATACATTATTTCGAATCCATGGATTGGGATGCATGGTGTACCGAACTGCAACCTTCAGAATATTCCAATTGTCGGACTTTTTTAAAAGCCCAAGTTGCGCAAATGATGCAAAAGCTTCAAATGTTTTAGCAATTACAAATTCTTCAGGATCGTTTAAGGCTTGTAACATTAAGGGCTGCACATATTGTTCCAAGCTTGTCGGGCCTATAAAAGGGCCTAGTCCAATAATGCAGTCAAAAAATTGCCTTCTCAATGATGAGTCAGGGTCGTTGAGATATGTGATAAGATGTGTTAGAATTACATCATTGGTTTGTTGACGACCAAAAAAAATGCAAAGAGGTGTAATTGACTTTAAAAACGCTTTTCTGACAGCAGTACTACTATCAGTCAATAGTGCGCTAGTATGATCTCTAAATAGAGAAATAAGACCCTGTCGGTAATGATCAAATGAAATCGTTTCAGTGCGCGTTCCGTTCTCTGTCTCAGGGTCGAATGAATCCAACATGCCAGCAGTTTTCAAAATTTGACCCATCTCTAAAAATCGAGATGCGGATTGTGCTAAAGAAGACAAGCACGAAGCATATGTTGCTCGCACCAACACTGAAGATTTACTGTTAATTGAATCTAATCTCTGAAAAATATACTCAGGAAATAACGCGCCATTTAAAGGAGTAATAACAGTAACGAGAGTAAGTAGCTGAGTCATGCTTCTTACTGCAGCAGCTTGTACAATATCGGATTCATCATCCAGTAAAGACAAAAAAAAGGGTAAGCACCTATCCAGCTTTGCTTCATCATTTACCATTTGAGATAGAGCCAGCATTAGATCAAGTCCTTTTAGCTTGATTGAAGCACGTGAAATATTCCTTAATGATGATGTAATTAGCGAAAGGACAATTAAAGCTCCATCATCCATTGCTGCATTGTGAGAATTTTTGTTCGTGACAACGTGCCGCCAACCAGGTAGGTCCACCAAAATAGTATCAATGTCTTCGTTCACATTACTGGGAATGGTTTCCTCGAGACTGGTATCATATTGGCCAAAGCCGATGTATTTAACAATTTTGTCAAAATGTTCATAAATGAAGTTTATACGTTGATCGAGAAAAGACTGTGGATCCAAAACACTACCACTAGATGTGAAATGGTTCCGAGTTGACATTGCACCAATAAAATCATGTAAAAAATCGTAATAGTAATCAGGAAACAACTTATGTTTCCAGTTATTCAAGTACTGTTCTGCAGTCATTCTATCGTTTGGATCCAGGCTTATCATGCTTGTCACAAGGTCTCTAACATTCTTGTTCTCAATTTCATTAAGGTCAGGCACATATTCGCCTTTTCGATATTTAAACAGCTGGGCTAAAGAAAAAATGTGCGTACCCTCTAAAAAAAGCTCCGCAATTACGCATCCTAAGCTAAATATGTCCATAGCGTGTGTCAATTCGCCATTTTTTTGTTCGCCAGCCACCAAAAACCGCTCTGGAGCCACATAGCAAGACCGCCGTAGTGAAGTGTCAAAAAAAAATGAAAATTGTGATGGGTCATCTTCAGGTAAAAAAACAGGTTTGAACGAAGCAAAATCCGATAAATATGCCCAATTCCATGATGTGACAAGAATGTTTTCCGATTTTATATCACCATGACAAACTGAATTTTCGTGACACTTTTTCAGCGCTGTTAAAAGCTGAAATGTAATCCATAATTTCTCAATCGGCTCAAGAAATGGTCGAGTACTATAAACACATTAGAATCTTTGATATCAAAACCAACCGTGAAGTACGTACCTAATCCTATCATAAAGATTTGTTTTTATATATTGACGCACAAGATATGCGGCTCGATCAGTCTCAAGCAATTGAATATAAGGAAAAGCATTACCAACGTTCGAAAGCACTTGCCTCTGCCCTTGTTGTATCGTGTCAGTATGGTAGGTGGTATCAAAAAATATATACATATGTAAAAAAAATACTTACTCAGAAGCTCTGAATAGTAAACACTAAGATCCAAGTCTAGCGTCGGTTTAATAAAAACCTTTACAACCACTAGACCTTCATCATTCATGCCTCTGATAGTCTTGAAAAACCGAGCATTGCCGAGATTTTTCTCATATTGAATCGTTTTGAGTTCAGCTACATAGGCGTCAATTGCGAAGGTAGTCGAGGAGGGGGTAATTAAAGACAGCTGATTTCCCATCCTAAAATTAAAATATTTCTATAGGCACTTAATTATTGCATTGACTATAAGAGATATGATGCTGAGATGACTATTAGAAAGAAAAGATTAAAAAACATTGAGTAATTTGAAAAGAAGGTTAGTTCTACTCTCTTGATATCTCCAGAAAATACATGATTCATGGGCAAGGGTTAAAATCAGATATACAGTATGTGTGTACAGTACGTATAATTCCTGATAAAGTCTTCAAGTGTATATAAATAATCATTTTCTAAAGCACAACTTGTTTCTTGAATATAGAATAGAAAATCTGTTTATTGTCTTTTTTTTTTTTTTTTAAAAAAAAAAAGACATAAATATGTATATTCAGATGGGAAAAAATAATAATGTTGAATAATAAAATAATAATAATAATATATATATAATAGTAATAATAATATAATAAAAAAAATATAAAATATATAAATAATAAAATATAAAAAATATATAAAAAAAAATATAATATAATAAAATAAAATAAAAAAATAGCAAAATATATATACGTATATATATTGTTTATTTTGTAGTTACAAAAAGCTGAGTTTAGTAAACCCATATAAGTATATT
>QVTG01000423.1:0-18338 GCA_013305925.1 Geotrichum reessii
AATAAATAATAATAATAATAATAATAATAATAATAATAATAATAATAATAATAATAATAATATAATAATAATAATAAATAATAATAAATTATAATAACAAAGATATATAAAGAAGACATTGAATTCAAACACATTTTTCTTAAAGAGATTTTGAAATTAGCGTTATGAGTGCGCTTTAGTTATTCTGGCATTTAATGGCGCCGAATTCTTCATGAAATAATACATATGCTAAGGCAAATTTGGGATACAAAACACCTGGTAGATTTATACCAGAGATTGACACACAGTAAAAGCTCAATAAGGTATCCTAATCAAGTAACTCATCAGCAAAGCATTTGTAATAATGAGTTCAAGAACACTCATATTGAGTTCCCGGAAACTTTTACTTGAGAAGATATCCTCTACAGAATGCAGAAAGCACTGTTTAAGAACGTGTTAAACTGTTTCCAGTTGTTTACATTCGCAGTTATAATCTTTCTCAGCAATATACTTAATTTGAATATACTTTCCAAAAGCACCATGACCTGTGGAGAGTCAAAATATTGTTTCAAAATTTTGGTCGTTCAACAATTTAGTCGTTAAACTAACGAGTTGAAAGATATATATAGACAAAAAAAATGTTTTTTTTTATTTTTATTACTTGTTTTTTTTCAAAATATTGTCATAGATTATTACCATATACGTATGAATTTGATTAGTTTAATGTTTTTATAATAAAGTATGTATAAGTTTCATGAAGAAGACATTTAGTAAACACCACAAGAATAGACAGCTCAGTGACGACCACACCTTGATCATTTTCACTTCAGTCATTTCGATGACACAGAATTTTTCAAAAATACAATCCGTGTGTTGATAATAATAGAAAAAAAGTAATTAAAAAACGGTTTCTAGTCACTATTGTCATTACGCATTGGTAATTCTAGTATTCAATAGCTTGGGATTCTTTATAAAATAATATGTGTAATAACAAAAAACGTGGGACCACTGTAAACAAACGGTAGATTTATATTATAGATTACCCATCTGTACAATCTGCTTTAATCATGGTGACCGTCAGCAAAAATATATATATATATACTTATGTAGACTGGTTAGCATCTAAAACTTCTAGAAAAATTTTTTCATGCGTAGCTTAAGCAGATCAAAACACTTGTTTTTGTAAATAGTTTTTTCAAGAATTGATATCTTGAAAGCTTACCCATTTTTTTTTTTTTTAAAAAAAAAACTGTTGATCAGTTATTTTAACTTACAACACATAAAGTTCTAAAGTCGCCATAATGTATTACGGACTTTTTTGTTTTGATCATACTTAAATAAATTCCATAATGGTATGACACGATTGTATAATACTTTTGTTTTATTGTGGATATAATTTTTTTAATTAATGGTAAAATGTAAAACTAATGCGACGGCCTTTGATTGGTATCTTAAAAAATAATCTATATTTATAAGAAATATACGTATAGATGAATGTTGATGTTAGTATTACCAGGAATAAACCTCAGTCAAAAAAAAAAAAAAGGCAATTCAAATACTTAGACCTGACACACAGAGAACCCAAAATACTTTATAATATGTATACAAATCGGTTTGATAACAGTTGAGTATCATCATTTGGTGGAGTTTTTTTTATTTTTGGTCACAAACTCAACACATGTTCTGGTCTGTTTTTGAGTTTTACTGACACGTGACTTTAGTTTCCGAGAGTACAGTGTGATTCCAAAAAAAACACGCGATAGGCTGGAAGCCAATGAGCCTATTGAAAACCTCGAATCTCCAATTAATTTAAATAGCAACAACAACATCAACAACAGAAAAAAAGAAAAACAATTAAACTATGGCTTCTACAAAATTAACATTAACAGAACCTGTAACGTAATTGGTTTATGATTAGTTAGAAACTATGAATGAGATGTATTATTTTGAGAACCAACAATATTTAGTGAGAAAAATTAGGCATAACAAATAGCTTAATCAGACTTCTTGTAGTTGTACTTGTCGTTCCAGAACAAAGTCTTGTCACCATCACCCCAGAAGTACTTGGTGGTTCTAACGTTCTGGTAGTCGTACTCAGGAGGAGTTTCGTCGTCGGGCAGTCTGGGGTGAGCAGCACGGTGAGCAAGATGCTCGGACTCCTTCTTGTAAATCCAAGCACCAGTAACGACAAGAATGGGAGCAACAACAAAGATAGAGATCTTCTTCCAAAGCTCGGCAGTCTGCTTGGAGTGAGAGACAGTCTCCTCCTCGAGCTCGATGAAAGCCTTACCGGCAGCGGGGTCGGCAGAGTAGGTGAAAGCAGAGCGAATCTTGGGGTTAGACTCGGTGGAAGCAAAGCGACGGAACGCGGCCTTGGGAGCGGCGGATCTGACGACGGCACGAGAAAGCATGGTTGTAGTTGTTGAAGAGAAGTAGGAAGTAGGGGGATAGTAAGAGAGGAAAGGAAAAAAGAAAACAGAGGAGTAGATAAAAAAAAAAAGAAAGAGAAAAAATTAATGTTTGAAAATAATAATATTAAAAAAAAAATCAGGTTGTTTAATGTGAAATTTTTGGTGCAAACAGGCAAAAATTTTTGGGTTGACTGTGAGTGGCCAGATTTCTGGTATAAATTAGGTAATCCTGTACAAAGAAAAAGTTTCTGCACTACCACCATTGTCGTTATAATGATAGTAGCAATTGACTACATGTATAAAAAAACAAATAAAAGTTCTATATTATTATCAAGAGAAAATAAAATTCTTGAAAATATAATTTTTTTTATCTACTATTTTCATTTGGAAAAAAAAAAAAGAGGTGTTGTAATGTTTATGGTTAATGAAAAAACCTGGGATTTGACCAGTAAACATTATACGTACAAATACATTTAAATGAATAATATTTTAATTGATATAAATGAATCCACGTTACAAAGTGTAGCCAAAATAAAAATAAAAATAAAAAAAAAAGGTAAAGACTTATGAGTTAAAGTTATAGTTTAAATTTTTTTTACTATCTCTTTTTTTGTTCTTGGTACATTTTTGATATTTAGACTTTACACTTTAAATTAGTTTTGTTTTAACCTGTTCTTACTTTTTATTGGCCAATTTCTCTCTATTTTAAATATTAATTGTTTTTTCTAATTTTTTGGCCTTTAAGTCAGCCAATCAAAACCACACTCTTTGAAACCATTTTGGCATTGTTTTTGCAATTGAGTCCATATATCCGCAAACGTTACGACACTTGTGCACTAATTGATTATTAAAGTGATGATTAATCATTAGTAATATATGTGAAATTTCACCTTTCCCTAGTTATTTTTTTTTTTTTTCAAAGTAATTTTTTTTCTTCTATTTTCACTTCCTCCAACCGAATTTCTCTTTTTCTTTTTTTCCCTCTTTTCCTTTCCTCCTCTTTCCCATCCTTCTTCTTACTATCCTTCATCTCTCGACCCCTTTCCCCTATATACACAATGTTGCGCACTGTCTTACGCCAATCTGCTCGTCGTGCTGCTGCCACCTCTGTCAAGAGAGTTGCTGTTGCTACCGTAAGTTTTACTTCTTCTTATAGAGTGGCTTCGGCAATGTCAAAAATGTCCAATCACAACTCCACTCCATATCTTTCGTCATCATCTATCGTGTTCTAACCAATTGCACAGCCTGCTCTTACCAGAGGTCTTGCCTCTGCTAAGGCTTCCCCCACTGAGGTCTCCTCTATTCTTGAGGAGCGCATCCGTGGTGTCTCCGGCGAGGCCGATCTTAACGAAACTGGTCGTGTTCTTTCTGTCGGGTACGTATGCTTATTTCTTTTTCTTCATTCCAATTTTTTTTCCAATCTACCACTTTATTTGCTATGTCATCGATTTTAGCCGTAATCAATCTACTCGATAATTATTTTTGCCTTGTCTCGAAGCTTTTACGTTAGTCTATTTTCGATGTTGTTGTTTTTTTTTGAATTTTGGTTTTTTTTTTGTGTTCCACCTTTTTTTCACCTTTCTTGTTCTCGACTCTCATTGGTCAATTCAGTACTAACATCTTAACAGTGATGGTATCGCCCGTGTTTTCGGTTTGAACAACATCCAGGCCGAGGAGCTCGTTGAGTTCTCTTCTGGTGTCAAGGGTATGGCCCTTAACTTGGAGGCCGGTCAGGTCGGTATCGTCCTTTTCGGTTCCGACAGACTTGTCAAGGAAGGTGAGACTGTCAAGCGTACTGGTTCTATTGTTGACGTTCCCGTTGGTCCCGCCATGCTTGGTCGTGTCGTCGATGCCCTCGGTAACCCCATCGATGGTAAGGGTCCCATTGAGACCACTGAGAAGATTCGTGCTCAGGTCAAGGCCCCTGGTATTCTTCCCCGTCGCTCTGTCCACGAGCCCATGCAGACTGGTCTTAAGTCTGTCGACTCTCTTGTCCCCATTGGCCGTGGTCAGCGTGAGTTGATTATTGGTGATCGTCAGACTGGTAAGACCACCGTTGCTGTCGACACTATCCTCAACCAGAAGAGATGGAACAACGGTTCTGATGAGTCCAAGAAGCTCTACTGTGTCTACGTTGCCGTTGGTCAGAAGAGATCCACCGTTGCTCAGCTCGTGCAGACCCTTGAGCAGAACGATGCTCTCAAGTACTCTATTATTGTTGCTGCCACTGCTTCTGAGGCTGCTCCTCTTCAATACATTGCTCCCTTCACTGGTTGTGCTCTCGGTGAGTGGTTCAGAGATAACGGCAAGCACGCCCTTATCATTTACGACGATCTTTCCAAGCAGGCTGTTGCTTACAGACAGATGTCTCTTCTTTTGAGACGTCCTCCTGGTCGTGAGGCTTACCCCGGTGATGTTTTCTACCTCCACTCTCGTCTCCTTGAGCGTGCTGCCAAGATGTCCGAGAAGTTCGGCTCTGGTTCTTTGACTGCTCTGCCCGTCATTGAGACCCAGGGTGGTGATGTCTCTGCTTACATTCCCACCAACGTCATTTCCATTACTGATGGTCAGATCTTTTTGGAGGCTGAGCTTTTCTACAAGGGTATCAGACCCGCTATTAACGTCGGTCTTTCCGTCTCCCGTGTCGGTTCCGCTGCTCAGGTTAAGGCCATGAAGCAGGTTGCTGGTTCCCTCAAGCTTTTCTTGGCCCAGTACCGTGAAGTTGCTGCTTTCGCCCAGTTCGGTTCTGATCTTGATGCCTCTACTAAGCAGACTCTTTCCCGTGGTGAGCGTCTTACTCAGATTCTTAAGCAGAAGCAGGCTTCTCCCCTCGGTGCTGAGGAGCAGGTCCCTGTTGTTTTCGCTGGTGTCAACGGTTTCCTTGACAACGTTCCCATTTCTGAGGTCGGCAGATTCGAGACTGAGTTCCTTGCTCACCTCAGATCTTCCGAGCCTGAGATTCTCAACACCATCTCTGAGAAGGGTGAGCTTTCCAAGGAGCTTCTTGCCAAGCTCAAGGATGTTACTGCTTCCTTCTCTGCTGCCTTCAACTAAATGGAGTAGACTTAGTTTTATGTAAGACAAAATACAATGAATGAATAAGAAAAAAAATTTAATAATCTGCTGATGGCCTGTCAAGAATTGTAATTATTGTATGGTGCTAACAGTCATCATGATGTGCTATAGCGTTAGGTTTAATGTTCATAATTAGTTGAGGTCTTTTCTATCTTAATTGTTTATAATAACAAGCAAAAAAAATGAAATAAATACAAAAAGAAATTGATAACAATAACTTTAAACACATAATTGATCAAGCTACCATTATTTTTGCAAAGTCGCATTAATTTGTTCTGATTCATAGAAACAAATGTTCCAAGAATCACCAATAAAAGGGGTCAAAACTAGCGACGTTTTGATATAAAAGTTCAAAAAGAACCACTGTTTTATCTTGGTTTATGCAAAAATAAAAGTTCAAAAGTAATGCTTTTACGAATTTTAAAGTCAAAAGTAATTTTTTTTAATAAAAGGTGGTCAATTTTGAACTTAATTTATGAAAAGTCGCTAGTTTTGAACTTAAAAGCTGTGAAAGTGATCATTTGTGACTTTTTGTTCTATAAAAGTCGATATTTTTGACAATTAAAATCAAAAAAGTGGTTACTCATGATATTTTTTGCCGTAATATTGTTATTTCTGATCTTTAATTGTACAAAAGTTGTTAGATCTGGTCATTATTTACACAAAAGTTGTTAGATCTGGCCCTTATTTACACAAAAATTGTTAGATCTGGCTCTTATTTACTCAAAAATTGTTAATTTTGAACATTTTATTTTAAACTTAAATTATTTTTGACCTTTTTAGTTAAAATATTGTTATTTTTGACCTTTTTACAGAAATATAGTCACTTTTGGAGTTTAAAATTAAAAAATGGCTATTTCTGACCATTTTGAAACACAACAAAATTTTTAAATATGACTTAGAATATGAGAAATAATACATTTTCATGATAAATATTCAACACATCAATCAAATTTTGTCTACAAATACAAGAGTCACATACAGAACTATCCTGACAAATACTGTTATTCCCAGGTTTTTGTAATTGAGTGAATAGATAGAAAATCTGGTTATTGTTTTTACAAAAAAATTTTATATAAATAAATTCATTGTAACAGAAATATACGTACAAAAAGGTATTGAATTGAAAAACGATCATTTTTTCTTTTGTAGTCATGATCTGTTTGTTATCCTTACATTACATCAAGTAGTAACAAAATTGAAATAATTATAACAAAGATATAAAAACACATTAAATTAAAAAAAAAACATTCTTCTGTATTATCTTTTAAAATTAGCGTTATTAGCGCTCTCAAGGTGATTTTGGCATTTGATGGCGCCGAATTCTCCATGAAATAACACGTGTGCTAAGGGAAACCTGGGATACATAACACCTGCTGGATTGATAACAGAGATTAATGCACAGTAAACTTTTGACAAGCTGCTCCCATCAAGCAAACCATCAACAAAGAAGTGGTATCTAGTAATATTACTACCGCGCCAAGATCATTTTTGGTATCAAGTAGAACTTTCATATCAAGTTCCGAGGAAACTTTTCTTAAGAACGTACGCTCCGCAAGATGCGGAGGGCACTCTTTGAGAATTTGTTCAATTGTTTCCAGCTGTTCATATAGGTAGATAGAAAATCTTTTTATTATCCTCACGTCACATAGTTACTAATTAAAATAATAATAACAAGCTGTTCATATTTTCATACTATTTTTTTTTCATTCAAACATTTTACAATTCATACACAATTAAAAAAAAAAAATAAGAAAAAAAAAACTCATAACTAGATTAGAAAAGTAAATAGTAAGATAATAAATAAATAAATGTCAAATAAAACAAGACAAAATTGGGTGTTGATAAAAAAATAAACCTCTTTCTATGACTAGGTCTGTTGCTGCCACCGGTCCCCTTTCTTTTTTATATCACAAGAACGTCGCCTACTCCAGTTAGTTGGCCATTGCGTGGTGCCTTAGCTACAAGCGCGCTGATCTTGAGATCTTTTATATTTTTATTGTTATGATTTCCGTTACCACCAAAATGTGTATAGTCAATCACAAACGGGATCGCGTCAAGGTTAAATATCTCAAGCTTGATCGATACATACAGCGGCGCGGTTTTTCCGGACCGCTTCTTGGATGTGTTGGGTACAGCAATCGAAACTTGATTCTTGCATCCAAAGGGTGAAGTCAGCGGATCTGCGAGCGTCATTTTATTAATTCCACCGGCAGAAAGAGAGAGTACATTGTATGACATGGATGGTACATACAAAACGTCCTTAATTGTAATCATTTTATAGTTACCCGCGGTCGGGTTGTCATTGTTGAGTAATTTCAGGCGAATATCGCCAAAACCCTTGATAGGATGTGTCCATGCCGGATTGATGGGTTTTTTCAGCTGCTCAGCCACTTTCTGTACACACTCAACAATTCTGGTAAACCGGACCTCCTTGGTAAACGACTTTGGATCAAACAGTGAAAGATCATGACAGATATGATAGCCCTGTGTTCGTACGAGCCACATTGGTGATGTCATAGTGAATTCTAATTCACTAGTGACAGGGGATACCATCTGGCTATCGGACTTTGTGAGAGTGCGAATTACATCAACACAATGGTCGTACGTATTGTCGCGTATTAAATCATTATCTGCAAACTGCTTCTCAATCTTGCTCCAACTCGACGACCGTATCAACACCGCCATAAAAAACGCGCTAAGTCCGTCTGCTTCTTGGATCATACCAATTGTTTTTGCAAAGTTTTCAAAGTCTGTTGGTACACTAATAGCATCAAGTGAAAGCAATGGATCGATCCGCTCTGCCAGTTTTGTCGGGGTACCATTAGGCCTTTGCATTAACGAAAGTACAAATGTAAATAACTGTACAAACCCGATAGCAACGGGCAACTCTGGTAAAAAGTGTTGCAACTCCATCAGCGCCTCATCATTATATATAAACCGAAATAAATCCTTTCGAGAGCTCACGCGAGGAGCTTTTGGTGAGTTCATCTGAAAAGAAAACGCGACAAAACTAAAAATGAGAACTGGTTTGTATTCAGAACAAAGCTTTCTAAGTGCTTCTGAACGACCTTCAATAATGATGTCAAAAAATTTTGCATAACACACTTTTAGAAATTTAAGATTTGGATCGCTGGCATCCATTAAATCCATCGAAGAGACTTCCCCGTCGCTATTGACGTAGTTGTTTATAAGATCAATTCGGGACTCCTGCTTGTAGCGATTCATGATATGATTCTGTAGTTCGTGCATAATTTTCTGGCAGGTCTTATTGTCTATTGTTATAGATGTAGTCGGCCTTCCTAAGTGAGTTGATAACTGTTTGTTGGCACAGGTTGGACAAGAATCAGTATCATGTTTGTTAAGCTGATCAAAAGCATACCCATCGCCCCTTGTTCGCTTAACACCCTTGCCATTGTTATTTACTGAAGCCGGATTAGCAGTATTAGCAGTAGCATTGAAAGGGATTGTGGTTGCAGCTGAGTTAGTGGCAGATGAGGAACAATTTGTATGTAATCCATTGGAGTTGCTAGTACCGTTAATACTGGACCTAACAGATCGGGGGATAGCAATTGGTCTCTCGTTTTCTTTTTTTTCAGAACAAAACAAGGATTTTTTGCTCTGAGATACACTCTGAATACCAGTAAAAGCAGCTGGTGATTTTTTATCAAGCGCACTAGAGGTGGTTGTAAATGCAGCAGCGGTTTGAATAGTATTTTCATTTTTGGAACCAGTTTTGCTCTTAAAATTGACGGTATTTGATGGACCCAATGCTTTTCGAATCTGTGCTAGCATTTTTTCATGAGAAATGTCAGAATCTGACTCATTTTCGTGACTTGGACTGATAGGTTCAATGTGCGCCTCAGGCGACTGGGTTGGCAACGCCGATATCGAAGGATCACCACTTGATGGCGCCGTCACACCAAGCTTTATGCCAATTTGTTCTTTCTTTATTTTTTCAGCATCAACAGCATATTCTTTTCGATCCTTCAACGGCTCTTTGATCCCTACTTGAGCTAAATCAAGCATCAAATAGTAAAAATCAAAAAGCACTGGAAAGCTTCTTGCAAAAGTTTCTGGATTTGTTATGAAAGAAACCAAACTTTTGTCACTAGTCATAGTTGAGTAAATTAGTGCTGCCATAAAAGCTGGCTTGTTCAACTCTTGCGAGTGTGACCACATCAACGAGTACAAAGGCTCTAGCACTACCCAAAAAATCTTTATACACTCGTGAAAGGTCCAGTAGTCTTCAATAGTAAAAATATTAATAAGCAGATTAGTAGATGACAGTAGCCGAACGTATTGATCTTTATTAGCCTTGACAATTTCGTTTAAAACCCATTTGTACCGTGCGACAAGTGGTGTAGTGATCTCAAAAGTAACAGGTCGACGTTTAAATAAGTCTAATAACATTGGAGGAATTAATTCGTCTTGCATCAAAGGTGACCCCGAAGCTGACTTTGAAAATAGTTTTGGAATGTCCAGTGTTCCATCTGCAGCCGTGCTTTGAGCAAGAAGAGTTTTTCGATTTATTGTTGTCTCTTCCCCAGAATACGTTTCAAGACTGTTTATGACTAGTTTATGAATAGATGCAAGTTCTTCTGTTAAATGACTTTTCGTGGAGGGTGTCAGGTAAGTTTTAGCCGAAGAACCAAGAGCCGGGTGGTCGTGACCTAGCTTGGCCTTAAGTAGAGACATAATCCATTGATGCCATAATGGAAATGTATGAAAATTCAGTTCAATCAGCTCCCAAGCTCCATTAAACCTGTACAGAGGCATAACTTCCGTAAGCATGACTTCAAACATTGATGATGCTTCTGAGCTATGGATGATCTCTTCGAATATGTGATTACGTAGAAACTCCTGGTGGTACTCTAGAGTGTCGAAGGAGTGGTTACCGGTGAGAGAAGCCTTGAGCTTTTCTCTTGTTGTCGGATGTGAAAAAATTGACTTGTACCACTGTGAGATCGTATTGTTCCAGTGTGTATGATAGGGCTTGTCGGAGCGCTGTTCATTGTAGATTGTATTTAATCCCACACCGTTGGCCTTTTCTTGACGAAGCTTGGCTACCTTCTCAATAGAACATTCAAAATAGTTCAAAACCTCAGTTATAGGAAAAGGAGTGTATTCCGATGACTCCATTATGCGTTTTTTTTTTTTTTGTTTTTGTTTTTGTATATGAGTGAAAAGGCGGTAATCAAGGTAGAGAGTGTCTGTACTAAATTTTGTTTGAAAAATGTGAAAAAGAAAGAAAAAAAAAAAATTTGGCGGTTTGGTAAATTTTATTACGTTTCAGGAAAAGAATCCATCTTGACAGTGTTCAGAAAACGCTTGTAAATTGTAAAATCTTGTAATTCATATATCTATATATGTTTCCTCTTGTAGGTTATTGACTTTAAGAAATGGTACTATTTTTTTTTAATAAAAAAAAGCAGTTTTATTATGAATATTTATTATTTTCTAATATATCAAACAGGAGATAGACAAAAAAAAGTTTAGAATCCAAAGGGGTTATGAGGCGTGGCTGACGCAAGGTTGGCACGTCGACCCGTCAGGGTTGGTTGTAGAGGCGTTACACCAAACGATAACGAGGGTGCAGAATTTGTGTTTCCAAAGCCAAAGCCTGTTGCTTGACTTTGCAATGGCTGAAGTGGCTGTGATATCTGTTGCTGTGGAAAGCCATTAAGCTGCTGCTGAGGTTGCGACTGCAACGAAATTTGGGAAAACTGGTTGGACAGATTGTTGACGGGCTGAGTACCACCAAACGTTCCAAAGGGAGTCGGGGTTTGTTGATGAGGTATTCCAAATGGGTTGGCTGGTTGCTGGGTTGCAAATGAGTTAGCTACTGACAAGTTTGGAACGCTATTAGAAGGGTGTGAAGTGAACCCAGAGTTAAAACTGTTTGTTCCAAATGACGATTGCATGTTACTCATAAAACTACCTGTGGGTTGAGACTGAACAGGGGCATTAAAAATTGCACCTGCAGTCATCTGATTTTGCAAAGGAGTGCTAGAAATGTTACCACCAGTGGGTTGAGACTGAATAGGCGCGTTGAAAATGTTGCTGCCAGTTAACGAAGACTGAACAGGGTTGCCAAATATGTTGCCGCCAGTTAGCGATGGCTGAGTTGGTGCGCCAAAAATATTTCCGCCAGTCAGCGATGGCTGCGCAAAGGTATGGTTGCCTGTGAAGGTAGACTGCGAAGCAAAAGGGTTTCCGCCCGTGAGTGTAGGCTGGGCAAACACGTTGCTGCCTGTGGTTGTAGGCTGCATGGGTGTAGCAAAAGTATTTCCGCCTGTGACAGTGCGTTGAACTGAAAAGTTATTACCGCCAGTGACTGCAGGCTGGATAGGATTATTGAAAATGTTACCACCAGTAGTAGTTGGTTGAAGAAATGGCTGGGGAGCGCCAAACGGATTCACAGGTTGGACTGAAGCAGATATAACTGGTTGAAACTGAATAGGAATGCTGACTGGTACGGTTACTACTGCAGTAGCACCTCCAGTGCGATTGGGTTGAAGAAAATTGGCGCCGCCAGTGGTAGTAGACGAAAGGATACTGGCTTGATTATAGGGAAGTACAGATGTAGACGCAGATTTGGTAGACTGTGCCGGACTGGGACCAAAATCGAGTAGATCTTTTAGAGCACCAGTTGGTTGAGTACTAAATGAAGAGGTCGATGCAGAAAAGTTATTTTGAGGTTGAGCGGGAGTCTTGACAGTCCAAGCATTATCAGCAAAACCAGCGACAGCCGGTGGTTTAGATTGAACAGGTGCAGGCTGAGGCTGCTGGACAGGCGCCGGTTGTGGTTGAAGCTGCTGAATAGGTTGTTGAAATTGTTGTTGCAGTGACTGCTGTGGAAGCTGTTGGCTAGTATTGCGATTATACTTCTCATCCAGTTTTTTAATGACACGAAGAATATCGCCTTCCTTTAAGCCCAATGTTCTCAAAACTTGAGAGTTTATCTGTTCAAGCACACTTTCGTCCATTTGGTCACGATTGAAGTTAATCGCGTACTTCTGGCAGTTAGTGGTATCAATGCCACATTCTAAGAAAAAGGCGAACCAGTCGTAGTCATTAGGATCTCTCAAAGGCGCCTGTTGCGGCGGTGGTGCCTGTTGTGAGGATGAAACTTGGGTGGGCATCCTAGATGAAGAAGAAGCTCCTTTTCGGTGTGATCGACTGGAAGTCTTAGAATCCTTTTCGCTTTCTAAAGACTTTCCAGTGACACGCTCGACATACTCTATATCTTCAAGTGACATTTTGCTGGCAGCTACTGCAATTTTGACACCGTTAGTCTTGTGGAGATGAATCTTGCCATCTACACAACCTAGTAATTGTGCTTCAACCTTGAAAGTCTTTGTGCGATCCGTCCAGGTTCTCACCTTGTGGCTATCAGGTACTGATTTTGAAGTATCGCGAATATGGCCTCTGTACTTGTCACTAGGATCCATTTTATTTGTGGATGATCGTCTTTTAGAAGACTTTGTCGAAGACGAATTCTTGGACAGATTATAGTCTTGCTCAACCTCTACATACGTGCTTGGAATAACACCCTGTTTACCAGATGCAGTTTTAATCATCCACCATTCAGAACTCTCCTTGTCGTTGATGATAAAAATTGTTTCGCCTTCTTTAACAGATACCTCGTCATCGCCTTGAGCTTCAAAATCGTATAAAACCTTTCCAACCTTGTGACCAACAGAACTGGCGGCGGTGATGACCTCTCGCAGGCCATTCGCCTTGTTTGCACCAGCAACAGTTCCAATTACAGATACAATTTCCTCTGCCATATCCTTAGATCCAGCATGAAGCTCAAGTGACACTTTGGGATTGTTAAATTCGAGAAAAATGTGCTTCTTTTCACTGTTGTAATAATACAAATCCAGGATAGACCATTCATTGGAGTAGCTCGACGAGGCGCTGCTAGGAGTGAATTTGATTCCAGTGTCAAATACAGTGAGCGTAGCTTTTAATTTTTTTTTACCATCAATTTCCTGAACTTGCCAAGTATTTACGTCGCGCCTGGAAGCAGAGGAAACTACAGGATTTGACGACGATGAAGACTTTGATTTGGAAATAGATCCCATTTTGCTAGGAAATCGTTTTGGAGAGCTGTTATACTCACGATCGGAATCATCACGAGGCATTTCGGGGAGTGGTTTTTGCACAGTATGCTTGGGGATAGATGAACTCATTGAAGCCGAAGAAGCTGGCGCTGAAGCGGTCGGTGTAGTAGAAGAAATTTGAGGTGATCTGCTGATATAGTTACCGGGAACAAAGCCATATTGGTTGTTGGCACTGACAAGAACCCAATCAGTGTCATTTGCATCGTAAATGTTAAATACTTGACCCTCACCAAAGGATAACTCTTCGGGGTTCTGACTTTCGTACGGGTAAAGCGCTTTGGCTGTGCCTAGAGGTGTAGCCTACATATAATTATATTAGCAATGTTTCAAGAAGGAAAAGAAAATAGACAAAGTGCTTACAGGTTGAATATAGTTATTTGGTACGAGGCCGGATGGTTCCTCTACGTTTGATCCGGAAACCTTCTTTTTTACTTTCCACCAGTCGTCTGTGGACGACTTTTCAAGTAGATAGAGCAAATCATTTTGGTTAATAGAAAGTTCCTCGTTTGTTTGTGCGGTGTACGGATACAGCGCCTTGTAAACGCCAAGAAAAGCAGATGGCATGTCGGGGGGAGAGTGATGAGGAGGTTATTAGTTGCCAGACCAAAGACTTAAGGAACACGAACAAATAAAAATCAAGGAGGTGAGTAAAAGAGACAAGATTTGAAGGAGGAGGGGGTTTGTAGGTTGAATAGTAGGGTAGGGAGTAAAAAGGAACCACGTCAATAAAATAGGAAATGAAAAATAGAAAAAAAAAACATTAAAAATAAATAAAACTATAAATAAATCAGGTCTTCACACTTTAAAAGTAGCGAAATATGCCGCCATTAGACTGTAAACAATGTGAAAACAAAGAAACTAGAAGTATATACTGAACAATTATGAAAATGAAGTCTTTTAAATGAAGTTGGTGATTTCAATTACTATGGAGCTTGGCACAAAGACTTGAAGGTTGGGTTTTCAGGAGCGTGTGAGCAAGGTTTTGGCACAGGTGATGTGTTGAGTGCCAAAATGCCAGATTGGTACCCAATGGGATGAATGCTCGTTGTTTGGTGTGTGGGAGACAAACACAAGTCGTGGAGAAAGGGGTGCGTTGTACTTCTAAAATGAGAAATAAATGTAGATTGATTAGATTAGATCTTTAATGAAATTATTTTATTACATAATTTGAAGTACACGCTTGAAATACATATAAAAAATATTTTCTGGTTCAAGTATGAAGTATTAAAACTGATTTTTTCACGTGATAAAGAGACTTCCCACCGTCTTTGATTTCTCGTCTGCCTTTTTGGCTTTCTTTTTTCATTTTTTTTTTTCAGGTAGCAGCAACTGACAATTTATCATTTCTTCACTCTTATTTTTGCATTGTAATCAGGGTTTCTAGTTAAGAGATTCTGAAATTTGTAATTTAAAAAATAAGCACTTGATTTTGTTTTTTTTTTTTTGTTTTTTTTTTCTCTACATGACCCAACAAACTCACCAGATTACCGATGACGAGCTGTACCGACACACGTCACAGTACCGACTCTGGTCGATGACTAAAGAGAAACTTGCCGAGCTTCGGCATAATGTTCACAACAAAGCCGCTGATAAAAAGCGCCAGGTGCTTCTTGAAAAGGTGGCGTCACTGTTCACACCCGAACAAATAGAAGACTTGATTCTCACATACGAAGAAGAGCAGTTGCTAGTACTGGCGTACGCAAACAAGATTGAGCGCATTGCCTTAAGCTTTCAGATGCCATCACAGGTCAAGGCTACGGCTGTGTCATACTTTAAAAAATTTTACTTGGTGCACTCTGTTATGGATTACCACCCGAAGAACGTCATGTATACCTGTGTGTTTCTGGCTGCCAAGGCGGAAAACCACTTTATTCCAGTTACAACATTCTGCAAATCGCTGCCCAAGTCGGAGCCATCACATATATTAGATCTCGAGTTTTTGGTTCTGGAGTCGCTGTCTTTTACGCTGATGGTGCAAAACGGAATTCGACCGCTGCATGGATTTTTCCTCGATTTACAGGTGGTGTTGCCCTCGACTTCAAAAACAGATTTAAGCAGTGTACTCAACCGGGCGCGCGAGATCCTTTTACGTGGGTTGCTATCAGACGCGCATTTTCATTTCACACCACCGCAAATTGCGTTGGCAGGCCTATCACTGTCAAATGAGGATTTGGTCAAGAAGTATTTAGAACTCAAGTTTTCAACAAAGGATATCAGTATTAACGCAAGTTCTAGTGGCATTCACGCGCTTTCGGTGCTGTTTGAAGTGCTCAAAGAGTGTAAGCAAACTTTGCAGGACTTTTCGGTGCCGGAGTCTACACACGAGAAGGAAATTGACAAGAAACTATACCGATTGTTACATCCAAACAAATTTCTTAATCAGACCAAACGCAAGTTGGAGCGCGCAAACTCGACGGCGACGCCTGAAACGGAGCCCAAGCGAGCACGACTAGACGAGGAAGGTTCTGGTGCTAGTTCTAGTGCTGGCGGTGAGCGGTAAAACTCAAGGTCCGGTATAAAAGACAAAAAAAGAGGGGGGTTTTTTTTTTCTACAATTCAGTTGCTAATGGTTGTTGTATAAGCTTTGGACATGAAACTCCAAACAACCGAGGCTCAGGATTAACTTTAACAAACAAAAATAATGCAGAAGCTTTGAGATTATCAATCAACCCCTCCTTTTCAAAAGCTCAAAGCAATTGTTCGGTACGTGCTAGAGAAGCCTGCCGTTACGCACATTAATACGGTCATAGATATATATAAAGCAGTTTAAATAGTCTTGAATTGGTTGAAGATTTACTAATAATAATTGTAGACCTTGTTTTCTAGACCAGAAAAAAAAAAGTCAATCGACAACAAAGGTATATATTTACAATACACCAGCTTTTTTTTTTTTTTTTTTTTTTCGTCAAAACCGTTCTTGTATATCGTCAATTAAAATCATGACATTTCTCAAAAAGGAGTCGTTTGTTACTGACGCCCATCATCCACGCGCCAACCGTCAGTCTGTTATCAACGAAGACGATCGCCTCCGGCTCGCCTACTGCATTTACTCGGATCCCCGCTTGCCGCCCACTGATTCCAACCCCCACGAAAAAGTAAACTTGCTATTCCTCCACGGTACCACGTTTTCAAAAGAAGTGTGGGAGTACATGATTGAGCTGTTTTACAACAAATATGAAAGGAGAATTGGCACCGTTGTGGCCGTCGATGCTGTCAATCACGCGGCGTCTTATGAACTCAACCAGGGGAAGCTTGGCTGGGTCTGCACGTGGGAGGACATTGGCAAAGACGCAGTCAAGGTGCTCCGCGATCTCAACCTCAAGGGGGGCACTATTGTCATTGGCCATTCCATGGGTGGTGCTGCGGCGCTACACGCGGCGGCCGTGGAGAAGGCGCTTATCGACAGCGTTGTGACCATTGAACCCGTATGCTATACAGACACGAACGCCTATTTCAATAATAAAAAAATGCAAACTGCCTTTTATAAGCTGCTTTCTGCTGTGCACCGTTCGATTATAGATACTTTTGACACAAAAGAACAGTATGTACAGTTTATGAGCAAAAAAAATTTCACGCGCACTTTACATCCACGGGTTCTCAAGGCACTGCTGGAAAATAACACAGTCGTCGACGCAAAGACGGGGGGAACCCGATACAAAACACCGAAAAACATGCAAATGACATCATACGCTTCATCGATCATGACGACAGTGTATCTGCCCCAGATTGTTAAAAGTATTGATTGCGAAGTGTTGCACATAATTGGCAGTGACGCTACGTGGAACCCACCGGAGGCGGCCCCGGTTTTGCGTAAAGCGCTGCTTTTTGGTACGGCCGTGGATATTGAGAAGGGACAGCACTTGGTGCCACTTGAAATGCCGGACGAGACCTTTGTGGCCATGCAGCCATTTATTGAGAAACGGATGCACCGGATTTACGAGCTGGCAAGGGAGGAGTATGGAATCAACCCAACGACGCCAGAAGAGCGTGAGGCGTATTACTGGCGCGGGGTGAAAGAAGCGGATGAGTTATTCAGCTCTGGTAAGAAATTGATGTATAATCGGCTATAAAACATTGAAGTAAACCAATCGTTTGTTTGAGATTTTTTTTACTTTGTATTTAAAGCAGGTTATCGATGTTTTATTGAATACATTTAGTAGTATGTTCTGAGTGTTGACTTGGAGATATTAAGAAGTACTAGAATCAATTAAAACAAGTTCTGTCAACACTATCTTGAAAATATAAAGATGAGTTATGAATGAATTTTGAATAATAAAAAAAATCAGGTTAAAAAAAAAACATCGAACCCGGTTTTCATTTTTTTTTTCACAAAACCCGGTCTATTTCTTTTGTTTCCTTTTAAATAAAATAAAAAAAAAAAATTAGTTCCGGCCGGGGGAGATCAGTCTTGGAAAAAAAAAAAAGAATTTACTGAAAACGGTAAAAACGGCACTGTCTGATTTTGGAAAGTTTACGGATTTGACTTGATAAAGTTGGGAAGAAAAGGAGCATTTAGTTAAATTAACTGTGTTTTTTATTTAAAAAAAAAAATAAAATAATAATAATAATAACAATAATAATAATAATAATGATAATAATAATTAAAATAATAATAATAATAGTAATAATAACAATAATAATAATAATAGTAATAATAGTAATAATAGTAATAATAATAATAATAATAATAATAATAATAATATAATAATATAATAATAATAATAATAATAATAATAATAATAAT
>QVTG01000424.1:7359-18263 GCA_013305925.1 Geotrichum reessii
GTATATCTTTGTTATTATTATTATTTAATTATGTAACTATGTGATGTAAGGACAATAAACAGATTTTCTATCTATCAATATCGTGATTTAAATTGGCCAGATACATACTTTTTTTTGGAAATAATTCAACGCTTATTTTTTTGTTCTAAAACGTCTCAAAAAAAAAAAAAAGGAATAAACCATAATATATGTTTTTGAATTTCATGTGTTCTTTGTATATCTTTGTTATTATTATTATTTTAGTTATGTAACTATGTGATGTGAGAACAATAACCAGATTTTCTATCTAACCATGAAATAATGTATTTGTGGTTTATTGTATTGAGTTCGTCAAGACAAATAGTAAATTTATAAATTGGTTGTATAGTGTAGTGGTGATCACATCGGATTCTGATATATTTGTCACAATTTCCGGGAACCCCGGTTCGATCCCGGGTACGACCTTTTTTCAATTTCTTTTTTAGTGGTTAAAACCAACATCTCATTGTCTTTGAGAAATTTTTGGAATGTTTTTTCTTTTTAAAGACTTATAGTTACCACTAAACTATCGCCACCATTTCACTCATCGTGTTCATGGTCGTTTCTAATATTTTGGTTTATACTATTTGAATCTCACTAATTTTAGCTAGCAATTCTCTACATTTTAATCATTCTTGCTTTGATCTCTCCTCGGTGAACTTCAAAAGTCAATCTGCTAATCGCAGAGCGCGTCCTCAAGCTAGATCTAAAATATTAGAGTATTTTTATAAACATCATTATGAGCAGCTCTCATGTTGAATCTAATGAAGTTATGGAGCTTCTTTCTTCTCCTAGTGATACAACAGATTTTTCTATCGTGAACGTCGAAACCGTAGAGCCAGTGAGGCTTGACGACGACGATGGCATCATTGAGATATCTTCGAATGCAACGCCACATTTAGTGAACTCATCATTTTCACCTTCACACTCGCAAACACAGGTACCGTCTTCTAACCGCCGCAACTCTGGCGGTGACGATTTAGAAATCACTTCTGTCGAGATGCACCCCCAGCGGCCGCCGCTGTACAGAAACATACTCAACCTGCCTGGTGGAAACATGTCGTTTGTTCTGCCAGAACCCATGTCGCGTACTCCAACACCACCACGTACGATCTTCAATAACCGTCGGTCGTCTGCACGGTTACGCACCAACAACAATGACAGAAACCGCATGCGTGATGTGCTGATACCCAGGTTTCATGCAGTCCAGGGCGCTTTGTACCAATTTTTTGCGGGGCTTCAGTCGCGCGAGGAGGATGACCTTCAACGAGCACTAAGGTTGTCCGCGCAACAATACTATTTTGCGTATCAGGGTACTGATAACAGCCCTAATATCGAAGATGCACGCACGCTGCCTGTCCCAAAGGAAGTGCGTCCGGGCTTCACGCGTACCATCGATCCGGCCAATACGTATCAGTGTGCATGGTGTCAAGTCGAGCTCAACGAGGGCATTCCCGAATGCACCAAGACCAACAAGCAGTCTTGGCTCAAGTCGTTTAATGGCATAACTGATGTTGATAGGCAAATGTCAAAACGTATTTTCTTTTCTGGCTGCGGTCATGTCTACTGCGGCTGGTGTGTAAAACGGATTGTTAATAGGCCTAAAACGCGTTCAAAAAAGAAGCCCCGACGGGATTTGGAGCTGGCCAATTCGCAGTACATCGCGTCATGCTGTGTTGATAATTGCCGCAAACCTTTCCGGGGTAAGTTTATTGAAATTTTTTCGTAGAACTTGGCTATTATTCTCTGGGAAACTCGTGTTTTGACGGTACCGAATTATGCATTTCTATTTATTTATTTCAGCTTTTTTGGCTTTTTGTTTTGATTCTATTTATTATTCATAATCTTTGGTAAAAAGAAGAGGGGAAAAAAAGATTTGCGTTAAACTACACGGTTTTCATAAGATTAAGCAGCGTAGCAGCAGTGAGGCGCGCACTTTCCGAGTAGCAGAGTAGCCGCGGCAGAATCTGTTTATGCACGACGGCTGGTGCACGCGGAGCCAGCTGCTCAAAGCTACGCCGGGAAGCTGGGTCAACCCGAAACTGCATGTGTTGAAAGCTGTCAACAGTCGCAACCTCAGGCCATGTCTCTGCTGTGGGCTCACCCAGCTTCTCAAAAATGGTTCCAATTAACGCAATATCACTGATACTTGAATTTTCGTTGTAGAATGGTGATATAGCGCTAGTGGGGCCGTCCGAAGCGTATAGTTGGCACGCAACGCAACCGACAGGCCACATGTCGAGCCGCATGCTGTAGTTTTCAATACCAAAAAGCAGTTCAGGCGCACGATAAGTGCCCGACCCCACATCAGTAATCTTTCTGTCGATAGGCTCACACCCGTAGTTGTCCGGCGCTAGCCATGCAATGTCAAAATCAATTACTTTCAATTGGCCGTCAGGCGAAGCGCTAGTGAACATGAGATTTGCTGGCTTGATGTCGCGGTGGATTACACCGTGGCTATGTAGATATTTCAAAGCATCTGCGAGCTCGTACAGAATTCGGTTTGCACGTTCTATAGGTAGTGTGTTGATGCCGTCTTGCCCGCGGTGCTGTGCTAGCAGCATGCCCAGATCGATTTCGTAAAATGGCATAACAATCGTAAGCTGCTGATCTAAGCCATCATCTTCGACCCAATCATCAAGGATTTCAGCAATGTGGGACGGCCGGTCTATGCGGAAGCGGCGCAGGAGCTCAGCTTCTTTGAGAGCGTCGTGTGGCGCCCGGAGTTCATCAGGAAGCGTCGATTTGAGGGCTACAACACGATTGTTGCTAACCGTGTCAATTGCACGAAAAACATCTGCATAGATGCTGGACCCAATGGAGCCCTGTTTAACGTAGCGTTTTGCCATAGTTGTGGTGATCAGCAATAAAATGACCGGTTTGACATCATTTTTACTTTTTTGATAAAGACAGAGCGGCAGCGGTTAGGGCACTGCCGAAGCTTTTTTTTTTTTTTTTTTTCTTTTTATTTCATAGGAATGCGTCGAGTGTTGCTCTGAGCAACCATCATTTTAGCAAGTTTCTATTTACAACATTACTACATCGACAAACGCATCTGCCGCCGCCAGCACGAACAATGACAGCTATGCTCGGAGGCTGGGTCGAGATGGAGACCCACGATATTGGCATGTCCATCTATAACGAGCAGCCGCTCACTGCTGACAAGCGCGCGCTCAAACTTCGTAGCCTTGATAGCGCGATCGCCGCTGACGACCGCCCTGTCTTCAAAATGATGGCTATGTCGCGCGAGGGTCTTGTAACTACCAAATACCGCCAGCTTTTATGGCCAAAACTGCTTGGTGTTGCCTTACACGAGGAATCTACTACCGAGGAGAGCACTCACTACAAGAAAAACGATGTTGAAAGACTCGACAACTTAGAATATCAAAATAAAGACAATAGCTCCGACAAGGAAGACTGGCGTACTTTATCTCGGCATCCTGAGGAAGAGCAAGTCCAACTTGACGTGAATCGGTCATTTGTATTTTATCCAGCATTTACGGACGAAGTCGAGCGCGATGCACGTCGGAGCGACCTTTTTGATGTCATTGTTTTTGTCCTGCGCCGTAATCCTACTCTTAGTTACTACCAGGGCTATCACGATATTGCTCAAGTCTTGCTTCTCGTGCTTGGGCCTTCACTTGCTATGCGTGTTCTTGAACATGTCTCTTTGCATCTATTACGTGATTTTATGCTGCCAACTATGGACGGTTCCATTGATCATCTTCGTCTTTTACCCGCCATAATTGAGGCTGCAGATAGCGGTCTCGGACAACTTCTTAGTAGCGTAGAGCCGTATTATGCGCTGTCATCAATTATAACTGTTTTTGCGCACGATATAGACTCATTTGATGACATTTGTACTGTCTTCGACTATGTCTTTGCCTCAGGTAGCATGGTTGTGCCGCTTTATCTTTACGCCTCTATGATAATTAGCCGGAAAGATGAGTTGCAGGCACTAAATACAACAGATTGTGATATTTTGCACTCGGTTTTGTCGCAGTTTCCATCGCCAATCTCGCACTCGCTACTTTTTGATGTGATATCTAGGGCGTCAATTCTGCTAGAAGTCTATCCTCCACAACATCTAACATTGTGGCGAGAAATATCGCAATACTCGGTGTTGAAAACAACGGCTGCACCGCAACTGCCAGGCCGCCGCTACAGTACGACACATGACTTGGACATGCCCAGTGTCGAATCATTTCGGACACGTCTTAACAGTACAGGCTCGACTAATAGTTATGTAATTGAAGAATCACAAGAAGATGAGGTTGTGAAAAACACTGAAGCAGCCGACGCTAACACAGACAGTGACAACGAAAGCGGGCGGAGCACTGTCACGCCTCCGTCACTGTCGGACTCTATGACCACAATTCCGAACGAGCGATCTTTCACAAACAGTTTTATGAAAGCTGATGAAAAGCCACAAAGGCTGTTAAAATTACAAATTGAGGAATCTCATCATAAAGCTCTTGAAAAGAAGCGACTGGAAGAGGAGAATCGTCAGCGACTTAAAGCCGCGAGCGCCAATAAACACCAAAAGGCGAATACCAGCAGTGCGGGCCCCGCTTCTATTGGAATATTTTCTCTTTCTCACGTTTCGAAGTTTCTGAACAATAATTCACGGAGCAATAATGTTGTTCTTTTTTCGCGAATTCTACGTCGCACTACCTGCTTATTGCTTCCTCGTACAAATCTCGGAGTGTCGCTCTATGTCGGCATTTTCAGTATTGTCATGGCACATTACTACTTTACTCATAGTCGCGCTGAGTTTTTTATTGGAGTAAAGATGAATCTTCAGTTTATTTGGGAAAATATGATTGCGCGCTATTTTTGAATTATTATATTTTTTTACAGTTATTTGGAAAAGCCGGATGCATCGTGGGAGTGTTGCGCATTCAGACTACAGCATGTACACACAAATCACTTTACTACGGGATTAGATGAGATTATGAAATTTTGATGTTTTATTTTGGCAATTTGTTTTAGGGTAGTTTTTTTTTTTATCATTCTTTTTACTTATTCATTTTTCATTATTATTGTTATCATTTTATTCTATTTTGGTTTACATATCTTGTAACTTGACTGTTTATTTTCAGTTTCATGTTCAATTTATTTGCTCTTGTTTTTATTAACATTATTATTATTTTTATTATTATTATTATTATTATTATTATTATTATTATTATTATTATTGAAGCAGTTTGAGATTGATGATAAGTATCAACAAATTTAATGGAAAAAAAAAATAAAACATAATGCGCTACAAATTACAAGTTTAAAAAGGTTTATTTATTCTATTTATTCTATTTATTCTATTTATTCTATTTATTCTATTTATTCTATTTATTCTATTTATTCTATTTATTCTATTCTCAATAATCTGAAATGATTATATTATGATCATGCTTAGTACTTTATCAAATATCTTAAGCCCAATGACTTAAGTCTACTAAAAAAAAAAAAAAAAAAAAAACCTCATGGTTGAAATATGTCAACTTTTTCGATAAATTTTTTTTAATTTTGAAATTTCAAAACTTTTTTCTTCAACAAAGTCAATTAAAACACGATTAAAAATGATTCTTCTTTGAATTCCTTTTACATATATATATATTTAGGCGTCTCTGCTGCTCGAGTTTTCAAAAATTTGGAGATTTCTGACAGCATTGCCTACCACATGTACGAAAGATTGAAATTTATTCAAATAAAAGACAACATCTTTTAATAATCATAAGAGGTTCATAAGAAACCTGAGACTTTGGGTAAACGTGATGTTTGAAGAATTCTGCGTAATGTCAAAAAAAAACCTCAAATTTTCTCCCCGCAAACTCGACATTTAATCGATACCTGGAAACCACGTTAGTCCACATTGAGTCTAAAAGACTCTTCATGAAAATGATTTTAGATGAGATATATTGACTGATAAACTATTTTTAAAAATCCTTACAAAAAAAACGGAAATCGTGGACCAAAGCCTATGAAAATTACACTCTTCCTAAGCGGGTTACAGTTATCTGGTCAGATAAATGTCATTTTGAGATCGATTTCTCAACAAAAAAAACAACATCAATGGATACAATTTTATAACAAAAAAATGCAAAAAGAATCTAAATGTAAAACATTTTACAATTCCCGGTAATCATAGAAAAATGGGTATTGGAGGTGCCTTTTCTGGAGCCGGTACTAGCAATCTATATGTTCTACCACATGGGGCTACCATGAACCACCAATTTTATCTGAAAGTTTTTAAAAGCCATTCCTTACTTTTTATTGAAAAGACTCAGCAAAAATTTCTAGGTCAACATGACATTTTAATGCAGGACGGGGCTAAATATCACTGGCATGCAGATGTGAAAACTTGGTTTGCGGATCACAATATTGAGACTATGATTTGGCCACCGCAATTTTCTGATCTAAACCCCATTGAAAATATTTGAAAAATTACAAAGAACAAAGTATCAATACAGAATCCATATGTTACTTCTCATTCTGAAATGGCTTCTATTTTATCAGATATCTGGTTGCATTTGGAGCCGACAACTCTTGGTAATTTGATACGATCAATGCCGAAGCGAGTTGCCTTTGTAAAAAGAAATGGTGGTATAGCACAATGATATGAAATTTTGTCTAATAATACTTCAGACATTCAGCATTATAATACTATAATTTGAGCCATCTCTATGAGTATTTTATACTTATTTTTTGTTGTTTTTCTTTTAATTGTGTTTTTTTTCAATTTCAAAATAAGGTTAGTTTTTGAAAAAGCTCTTGTCGTTTTGGAGGTCACATATTTACCTAACTTATTTATCTAAATATTTCATAGGTAACACTTTTCATAAAATGTTCTACTCTTTCTTTCGACCTCACAAGCTCATACTTGTATAAATACTGATCTCATTCAAAAAAAAAAAAAAAAAAAATAGTAATAATAATAAACAAATAAATAGTACAATAACTATTCGACTTTCTGTTGTAGTAAGTCTTTTTTTTCATTATGGCATTAAAATTGTCATTAAAATTAACCCTGATAAAATAAAAGTACCAAAAATCATAGACAAATCGCATTAATATATACACAATGTATACACAGTTCATTTAGAGATTTCAAAGTCCTCAGATCCTAAATTTTCTTCATTTCATAGTCAAAGGTGTCTACTCTTGCTTTTTAAGATACTTGGGTGGCACATTTTTCTCGAGAAAAGTACCAAAGCGTGCAAAAGTAATGAGCTTAACATTAGGTCCATCATGATCGTCCGGGTGGTCGTCGTGCTCGTGCGCGTGGTACAGTGCTTCATGCTCAATATCCTCCTTGTGCACAATCTTGACATCCGGATCGTTTTCTGCATGGTACTTGAGCCAATGATGAACCTCATATTCATACTCGTAGTCACCGTGGTGGCCCGGGCCCAGCCCAAAGTCCGGCAGCTCGTTGCCTGCATTAGAGAATTGCATCCATTCGTCAATGGAAATTTTGCCGTCTTTATCCGCATCGATCAGTGCCAGCACCGTGGACGTGACTTTATCCTTGGTCTCGTCCTTGATCACCTTCGACTCGTCGTGTTTGCCCATACCGCTGCCGTCACCAACAAATTCCTGATTTAACAATCCGTATAAGTTAAGAATATCATTTTTTCCCCACACGTCTTTGCCTGACATGTCGTGGAGTTTGAAAAATGACATCGCATCGAATGAATCAAATCCATGTTCTTCTTTCATATGGCGCACTTGCCATGAATCATTGGGGTCGCTCTCAATGCCATGTGCCAGCACGCTAGAGCTCGCGCACAACGCGAAAGAAAGAGTTTTGGTTAGAGCTACCATGATGCTATGGATCTAGAGATCGAGATCGAAATAATAATAAAAAATAAAAATAAAAAAAGTAGACTGTGTTAAAATATAAATAAAAAATAAAAAAATAAAAAGCGATAGATATAAGAAGACGTGGCCAAGCAAAGGAGTGAAAATTTTGAAAAAGAAAAAAATTCTTCGGCGTTGCTATATCGCCAGCCTGCCCCTTAATCCATGCTCATGTCACCAAAACGTATCATGCACATGTACAAATTTTTCATAGATATGGCTTTCAAGGTCTCTGTCACTGACTAATATATCATACCTTTTCAGAGAAGGAGTATAATTTGTGTACCTTGGTGAAACAAAAGTAAATCAATTAGAAACAGATAATAAATATATTATTAAAAAAAAAAAAAAAACCAAAAATAAAACCTGTCACACAAATGTACGTAATACATTTGCATTCATTCTAAATCTTTCTGGTTCGGTAAAACCGGCCGAGACCGTCTATTGACTTTCCTAAATCAATACGCTCTTGCTCGAGCTCAGCAACAATCTGATCACGCGTCTTGCGGCCCTTAAACTTCTTTTCCAGTTCTTCAATGCGCTGAATAATGACCTTACGACGTCCCAGAAACACGCGCTCTGCATCATTCTTTGTCCGCCACTTAGACCCGTATTTAGCCTCAAGTGCCTTTACACTAGGCCCACCATTAATACCATGGTACCATTCCTGTACAAGCTCCTGGAGGTTGCGCGTCTTGCGGTTCATTTTATAAAGCGGTAATACGCTGCCCATTCCATTATCAGAGCCGCCATCACTCAGGTTTGTGCCCCGCTTACCATTCTGTTTGCTTTTCTTAATGCGAGCGGTTTTGCTGTCTTTGGACGCGTCGCCGACATTGGTATTGCTGTTGACGCGGCTTGAGCTTGCACCATGGTCAAGGGCCGCAGAGTCGGCAGCTATTGCCACAAGGCCGTTGACCATCTGACGTGCTTGAGACTTTAATCCTAGATTTGTGCTAACCATAGCAAACGCGCTTAGAATTTGATGGAATTGCTCGAGAAATTCATGGTTCGAGTCGTCCTGTTGTATTACGTCAAGCTGCTCGAAGTCTGCTAGTGCCTGCGTTACGCGATGAATGGCTTCAACCAAAACATTGACTTTGTGCTGTACAGTAAGTGCCAGTTCAAGTGTGTGACGAGAAACTGGCTGTGTTGTGGATGTAGTACCGGCCAATGCGGTTCTACTGCTGCTATATTGTTCTAAATCCGACATGGAATGAAATACTTGTTACTGGTTTGCTGGTGAAAACAAAAGACAAAAAAAAAGCTTATCGGTATTTCAGAGTTATGCTAATTGAAATATCCACCACTATGGGTAAAAGGCTGTAGTTATAAGATCTAGGTCAGTGAAAGACACTACTGGTGGGGTGGTAAATGGTGGAAGCGAAAATAATGATAGTGGATTAAAAAAAAAAAAAAAATAGGAAAAAAAAAAAAACTAAAACTTGATCAAGTTCAAAAAAGTTCTCCCGAGGGTGAATCGAACACCCGATCTCAAGATCACAATTAACCATTACAGTCTCGCGCCTTAGCCAACTGGGCCATCGGGAGAAACTTTAATTTCAAAAGTTGAATTAATTATCTCAATTAGTGTGTCAAAAAAATAATATTTTTTTTGAAATTGGCAAAACTTTTGATTAACGTCTTGAGACAACGTTGAAAGCATTCAACTCTGTGAAAATGCAGAATCATATTTTGACAAATTAACAAAATAGTATTTAGGCTGTCAAGCCTCACTTGGTTTATTCAAAAAAAAAAGTGTCTCTCCTTGAAGCTTGTTAAGGTTTTACTTTTGCAGTTATAATCAATAATACACCTCATTTGAAGATACTTCCCAAAAGCATCATGACCTGTTCGCAGCTGGAACAGCTCGCTAAGTGTATGGCGAGACACATTCTTCTTGAATGATTCCAGTGGGTTGAGGTACTTACTGTTATACAACTCTCGTTGAGTACAAGAGTAGTATTGTCGAAGTTCACCTAACTTGACATAGTTTTTGGCCATTCAGCTCGTGATGTACAGCACATACTGCTTTTCAGCTTCTGCAATACTGTACAAGCTTTTTTGTCTCGATCATATTTTGGATTATTTCCTGACAGGGTTTTTTGGAGTGATAGTTCAGATGGCTCTAACAGCGGACTGGTCATAAATTTCATTTATTTTTATATTCACAAGTAAAATATCACACTGCATTGCTTTGACAAGCGCAAACTTAAATACACCTAAAGTCCTACGTAAAGCAGTATTTTGAATCTTTTAAAGTTCATCTTTTCATTGACCTGTCAATTTGTGATACCAAATGGGACTGGCATAGTTAAGTATTGATCGTACACATGAAATGTAGAGCTGCTTCATTAGTTAATCAGGAATAATTCAGTACACGCCACAGACATAACAAGTGTATTCGTAAATATTTTGGCACTATTTAAATATTGTAAATGATCCAGGCTTTCACTACGTCGCTAACTCTTATTAAATGATTTGTATATCTAATGACCGGTTGTTATTATTATTATTTTAATTATGTAACTATGTGATGTAAGGACAATAAACAGATTTTCTATTTATCTAATGACCGGCTATCAGGGTAAATGATTAATAATAATATTGTTCGAAAGATTTTTGGAAAAAAAGAAGACTTCCTTGCCAGGGGTCGAACCTGGAATCTTTCGCTTTGCAACCAAATGTAATCGTAGGCGAACGCCTTGCCATTGGGCCACAAGGAATAATCTTGATTGTGTAAGCAATTAGACCTATTTAGGAATTAAACCCATTTAGCAATTAGACTTGTTTAGCAATCAGTCTCGTTTAACAATTAGACCCGTTTAGCAATTAGACTTGTTTAGCAATCAGTTTCGTTTAGCAATTAGATCCGTTTATCATTTGAATCTAATCTCGGTACATATGCACCTCGGTTTCATAAATATCAATCCGTTCTCCGACTCCTACTCGATGGCGAGCTCAAGTTTCACGAGCATGCGAAGAACGTCACTTCCAAAGCTAAGAAAGCAATAGGCATTATAGGA
>QVTG01000425.1:0-15510 GCA_013305925.1 Geotrichum reessii
GATTTCTCTCATGGTTTGGGCTGGAATCTGGAAAGGGGGGAGAACTGGTCTCCACATTTTCAATGAGAATGGTGAAGGGAGAATAATCTCTTCTAAGGTCTATCAAAACGCTTTGACAGCTAAATTGCTTCCTGTTTACCATCCTGGTCAACTTTTTCAGCAGGACAATGCTTCTGTTCACACTTCTCAGGACACCCGGGAGTTCCTGACTCGGTCCGAGATTCGGGTAATCGACTGGCCGCCTTACTCTCCCGACTTGAACCCGATCGAGAATGTGTGGGCGGCCTTAAAGCGGAAACTGAACAGTATGTTTCCTGAACTAGCTGCCATGAAAAAAAATCAGATCGGGCATAATTGTTTTTGCGATGGTCTCCACAAAGCCTGGAATGCCTTGGAACAGGAGAAAATTGACACCCTGATTGAATCCCTTGAAGGGAGGCTGGACGTGGTCATTGAGGCAGGAGGGTGGTATACTGGATATTAATTTACATGGTTTCCGCTATCAGACGCTGTACTTATTTTTTTCTCAGCTATAATATTTGTATGTAAACCATCCGGTTGAAATTCAACGACGTTCCCCTCGAATCTTCCAAAAAAAAATATCAGAAATAAACATCACGTGGGTGTATGTTTTCTAAAACCACCTCTGTAGACGCTCTTGTTGATTAGTTCCACCAGGTCAAAGTTACCGCGCGTGATAAGCCAACCCTTGATACCCTTCCCGTTAAAGTCCTCGTCAAAATCCTTTGGTATCTCATTACTGGCACTGGTGGAAATGTTAATCCCTATCTTGTGCCTGCTGCATTTATGCTCTCAATTTATACGCGCAGATCTTACTACAACGCTATTCATCTCCGTTTGTTCAAGCCACTCATGTATGTCAACAAGTTCTTTCTTAATTTTGTCTATGAACATGTATTTAAGACGGTTTTGCGAAGTTTTTTGATGGATCTCCAAAGTCAGACTTTAAATCTCAATCAAGAAAAATCTGTGTTTCATCAAAATAAAATACAAGAGCTATTTGAAATTAAAACTGGATACTACATGCGCTCAAACCACACGTGATTTCTCATGTCAAGACTCTTTTTTTTTTGATGGATAATAAATTAAAACTTAATAATCTAATTCGCCTTAAGTGGGTAGACGGTATTTTTGAGACAACAACAATTACCCATCTTTCAAAACTTTTTATCAGAATGTCCATTTTTGAAAATGTATCAAAAACCGAGATTGAAAATATTCGTTTTTGGCTGCTTTCAGAAAAAACGTTTAATGGGATTTGTTGCCAATTCTCTCAAAGGTTTTTAAATAGATTTCCATGGTTTTTGTTTTAAAAATACAACGAAAAACTTTCAAAGGCTATTTTTGACAATATAATGTTATATCATTTTAAGAACCAGTTCATCTTCAATGCGTTTGCAAAGCTTGTTGCAACCCATATTCAACCTGTTGAATGTTCTATGAAAAACAATGGCACAAGCTTGTTCCAAATGGCCCAATTTCTCTGGGCTTTCAAAAACGAACAAGTGTTAGACAGTATCAGTTATCTTGAAATTTCTTTTCCAACTCATACCAAGTCCATTCCAACTTTTCTAGTTCAGCTCTTACAGGAAATGAAAAAATCTCAAATCTTTTGCGATGGTAGTACATAAATTATCTGAAAGGTCAGCAAACATGTTGTTACCTGTAATCAATTCTTTTTCAAAACTTGAGTCGTTAGAAAAGCTTACATACCTTGGACCTCAGTTAACTACATCACTACTATCAACCACTTTTTTAACCTTTCTCAGTATTACTAATAGAATTTTGTTTCCCTTGACCATGGTTTCATTTGGTAAATGGCTAAGTAATCTTGTTCAACTTGACATTTTCTCAACACAGCGTAGTCTCCGCTATCTTGAACACCCAATATTATTTAAGCTTGACCATATAAAATCATTTATGACAAAAAGTCTTGTCACGGAAAATTTGCCATTTATCACCACTTTGGTTTCCGTAAACAAAAGTCTTACTACGTTATGTTTGTCATTATCGTACAAAGACTGTGACCAGCTTCAGAATCATTTACAAAGTATGACTCATATTGAATGCTTTGATCTCAAACTTAGGGACTTTTCTCTAACGGCCAAATCAAGTCTCAAACGCTTTGATAACTTCTATCTATCAAGTATCTTTCAACAGGTTTTTTCTCATCTTACCTCATTACGCGTATATATTTTTTGATAGTGCGCATATTTTGCTTGAGCTGGGCGATCTGATTCCTTATCTCATAGGTCAGAATATTTACACGACTAAACATCTTGATAAGATTTACTTATACGTATGACATAGGTAAAATTGAAGAGTTGAAAAACTTTATGGCTATTTGTATTTGTCTGAGGAAACACTCGTTAGATAATTTGCACTCACCTGGCTTAGTGCTTATTGACTTTTGCACTTTTGAAAGCATGACCCCAAATAATTTTGTGTTTGAAAAAAATATCGTCTGACCACAAATATATTCAACTCACCATAGATGTTTTTGCAATGAGAAAAGCTGTATGTCACTCATCTAACACTAACGTTTAAGTCTAAATACCATCTGTGTGAGAAAAAAAATAAAATATCTTTGCCTTATATATTTATAGGAATTATATAAAAGTTAGGAAGAATATGAATCACAAATTTTTGGATAAATTATCTACGTTGTCTATTTTGTGGTACATATATACACGTACGTATAAACTTTTTTTGATTTTTCAATAATATTTGCTATTTTCAGGCTAAAACCCTTTTAACGATTTACCAAAGTCATGGTTTTTGCATAGCTTGATTAATAAAAATTAACTTGTTGATTTATATATATTGTATATAGATGAAAACAAAAAAAAAGGCCGTTTTGTTAAATGATGATTGAATTTTCATTGCTGAAAAAAATATAAAAAATAGATACCGAATCGTACTTCCAGTAAAATCTTTTTCATTTTTACTCAGCCGTAAAACTGTTAAAGAAAATAAAAATTACAAACATTATTCAAAAGTTTGTATGTATTTTCCCAACTAAAATACTTATTACTTTTATCATCACTTAACAACACAAAATTGCATTTTGCTTGCAAATAATAGATCGTTGTAGCGGGTTTTTCTTTTGTTAATATTAGTTGAATAAGAGAAGTTAGATACGGCGCCAAAGAAATTTGAGCCTTTACAGTCCAGATTTTATGTGAAAAAAAACATTCTAAAATGTTCAAAAAAATATCATATTACTAAATATAAAAATTAATTAAAACTATATAAACAATATCAATAAAGATTATATATTTGAATTTTTTTTAGCACAAAATTCAAAAATAACTACAATATGAACTGGTACTTTGAAAAAGTTATAGAAACGAGTGCCAGCGAAGAAATAAAGCAAAACAGGTATTGTTTTTTATATTTTTTTGAATGCAATGGTTAAATATACTTATATCGTATAAATAATTATTTTGACATAAATCCAATAGAAAGTAATATCTTTATTTGAATTCCATATCATGGCATTGGAAGACAAGTTTTCAATGTTGCCAATACTTTTGAAAAATTTTAAATCCCAACTTTTTGTAACATTAATCTATGACTGAGATATATATAACTTAACACTTAGTTTAAAGCTTTTCATTACATGCTTTTGTGTGTCACAAATTGTGCTTTAAAATTACCAAAACTTCAATGATCAACTTTTTAATCCATGTTATATAAAAGAAAACCTTTTATTATTTATTCCTTAAAAATTATATATTTTTTTAATTATTTTGCAACTTTATTTGTAACATTATGGTCATGACTGATAAAACCACCTTTTTAGACGCCCTTGCTGATAAACTCAGTCGAATCCAAATTGTCGCAGTTAAGAAGCCAACTCTCAGTACTCTTCCCGCCGAGATTCTTGCTAAAATTCTGTGGTATCTCATTACTGACACTAGCCACGGTGCCAATCCCAACATTTTACCTTTTCAGGGTTTTCCTCAGGGGCATACATGCAAATATTATTATCACACTATTTATTTTGTTACCTTCGAGCCACTAATGTACGTAAACAAGTTTTTCTTTGAGCTTGTCCACGAAAGTATTTCTGAAACCATTTCACCAACCATATTAATGTATACTCAACTTGATAATCTAAGTGTCAATGAAGAAAAGTTTGTGTTTTGTCAAAATAAAATGCAAGAGCTTTTTAAAATAAAACCTGAAAGATACGTGCTGTATCCGCTCAAACCACACGTGCTTTCTCACGTCAAGACTCTCTACTTAGTAGGGCATACTTTAAAACTTGATACTCTGGTTGGCTTTAACTGGTTAGATGGCATTTGTGAGACAACGGTTACCTATCTTTCAAAACTTGTTATAGATATGTCTATTTTTGAAGACTTGTTTGCAACTCAAACTGAAGGCTCCCCTTCTACTTACTCACTCGTACAGGAAGAAGCCAGCAATCTTTTTCGCAAGCAACCTGAACTTATCTATGAAAAATTGTCCTGGGCTTTGGTTGAAAAGCTAAACAATCAACCCTCAAAATACTGGACCCAAGACCTAGCTCAGTATAAAATCCAGTTTCTCTTCAACGCTCTTGCAAAACTTGTGGCCAACAAAAATCAACCTGTTGACTGTTCAATTATTAATTATGGCTATAACTTGTTTCGTCTGGCACAATTTCTTTAGGCATTAAAAAATGAACAAGTATTGGACAGTATCAGCTGTCTTAAAATCAAACTTCCAGGAAATACAAATTCCATTTCAACTTTTTTAGTTCAGCTGCTAGAAAAAATCAACAATCTTAAGACATTTGCAATACTTGCATCTAATACACCTGAAACTTTAGAAAGTATGGTTCTACCTGTAATCAATGTTTTTCCAAAACTTGAAGCGTTAGAAAAGCTTGTATGCGCTGGACCTCAGTTAACTATAGCACCAGTATTGCCCACTTCGTTAACCTATCTCTGTATTTGTGAAAAAATTTTGTTTCCCTTGACCATGATTCCATTTGATGAAACACTAAGCAATATTGTTCAACTTAACCTTTTGTTTACTACAGAGCGTAGTCTCCGTCATTTTGAGCGCCCACTGTTATTTAAACTTAACCATATCAAAACTTTCAAAGCAAAAGGTCTTGTCACAGAAAATTTGCCATTTATCACCACTTTTGTTTCCGTGAACAAAAGTCTTACCACGCTATTTTTGTCGTTATCGTTCAGAGACTGTGACCAACTTGAAAATCTTTTGAAAAATATGGCCCGCATTGAATGCTTCAATCTTAACTTTGTCGATCTTCCTACAACCGCCACATCAAACTCCCAGCCGCTCAGTGATTTCAATCTCTCAAGGATGCTAGAGTGGGCTTTTGCTTATCTCAAATCGCTACGCGTATTTCTTTTTAATTCCCCGCGACTTTTTCTTGAACTAAGTGATCTTGTCCAATACCTTATATATCAGTACATTTTTACCACTAAACATCTTGATAAAATCTATGTGTATGACACAGGTGATATCGAGACATTTGGAGACCTCATGGTCATGTTTTTTAGTACAAACAGGCTTTCATACAGTAAGTGGCTTCCACCGGGCGTTGAGCTTAGTGATTTTTGCACTGTCGAGAACCTGGCGCCAAACAATTGCAAGTCCGGTGAAGGACTCTTTACCTACAGTTATCTCCGCCTCACTATTGATGTGCTTGTAATGAAAAAACTGTACGTCGATCAGCTATCTCTTGAGTCTAGTGACATGCCGCCTGAGTAAAACAAAAAAAAAAAAAAAAAAGACATGTATTCTCTCATTGTAGTTAATTAGTCATGTTTCCATATATTTGTTTTCTGAAATACAGACTTCCTGACTTATCAATCCTGAGTTAGGTTTTTGTAAAAAATAATTATGATCATCTTAATATTACAAAGCATCTTCGTCTGTGAACTCCAGCTTCATACGAAGAATAGCCTGGAACAACCAATCCACAGTGTAGCAGTGAGTCTGGTAACCCTTCTTTGCCGAGAAAGTAGCCTTAAACGCCGCAATATAACTCTTTTGGTCTGCAGATGCAATTAAAATTGCGCGCTGCAGAGTCCCATTTTTTGTATCAGCAGTTAGCTCTTCACTGCACGGTTGACAGGTCGTGGGCACGCGCGCGGCAGCCCTTACCGTGATGGCAGAGTTGGCCCCATGAGCAGCTACAATACTAGCAAACACATCGGGGCCGCCACGTACCTTGGGGGTTAAATTGAACGTGCATCCACGCAATAGCCCACCCGATGAGTGAGCATGACACGCTCGCTCAAGCACTTGTGCTAGCGTTGCGCCGCCCAGCATCTCGCGCTCAGCAGCGGCATCTGCCCGCAAAAGATACTTGTCTTCAACAGGGTCTAGTGACAGCGGTGACTCCGCTAAAGATGCAGCCGTGGTCGCAGCGCGAAGGAACTGTTCGTTAAGTAGCACGGGTGCATGTGCAAGAGCAATTAAAAAGTTGGCAGTGCGGCATACTTTAGGTGCTACAACATGAGTTGCATCTGCAGGGTCGTCAGCAAGTGCAACTCCAAGCTTAGGTAAGTTTTTAAACGAGAACTTTGTACTATCAATACCGGTTATTAGTAGCCGCACACGTGGTGCCGGTAGCTGGCTTTTATTGGTGATATTAGTAGTGGTACTGCTGCTGTTGCTGCCGTGGCTGCTAGTATGCATGCCAGTTTCTGGAGTGGGTGAGCTGGCTAAACCTGTCATATTTGGCGATGAATGTGATGAAGCCGCAGTAACTTTCACTCGTTTGAACTCATTAGGTAGTAAAGGAATATCTCGAGTGCGCCGCCGCTTCTGAAACTCATTGAGATCGCTGATGTCTTCGTGGAGCTTCGCGGCAGCTTTGTCCTTTGCCTTACGGTGAGACGACCGTGGTGTTACACCTGTGCCGCCAGAAGCAGAAGATGAAATATTACTAGGTGTTACGTTGGCACCAGGACTGGTGGATGCATGTTGACCAGGCGTCCGCTTTGGAGTTTTTATCTCTTCAACTGATGGTGTTTTAACTGATTGTTGAACAAAATCTTTATTCTCGTCGTTCATTTCTTCATCCTCATGTTCTTCTGAATGTTCTTCAATATCCCCAAGCGGAAGTAATGTTGATTTGGCGTCATCTCTAGGTTTCTCCTTGGTTTCTTGGTTATTCTCGTTACGCACTCCGGCTAAGGTGATATCATCTTCTGAATCATCAACTTCTACTCGGTCTTCTCCTATCTCTTCTGCCCCTTCTTCTAACTGCTCTTCCTCTTCAGGTTCTTCCTCGGCCTGGCCATAAAACGACTTCAAAACATTTTCATCCAGTTTAGTCTGACCAACTGGCCAGACTTTTTTTCCAAAAATGTATCTCTCATCCGTTACAGGCTTCATCTCCCAGGCAGCGTAAGACTCTTCCAACCACAAGTGATTAACAATAAGCACATTCCAGCTTTTAGCAGCCTGTACCTTAACTCCTTCAGGCCTTAGCGTTACCAGATGCGTATTGTCTGACTTGAGATTGCGCGTAAATGTGCCACCAAGGCGTAAGACGAGATCGGTAACAAAATCCCGATTTGCGTTAGAATAAAGAGAAATTGAAATAACAGTCTTTTCCATGCCTGGCAAACCGCCGCGTACAAAAGGATAGTGAAAAAGATAGTTGAGCGGCGATGTCCACCGATCGCGGCACAGTATACGGAACAGCCAGAGAATATTAGCAACAACTATACTGCCAGCACGAGATGCTTCCAGATATTGGTCACCATCACGGTATTGTCCAATATATATATTAACATCAGACTCTTCAAGCGTGTCAGCACAGCTACCACCGGCCAGGCGTACCATGGTGGATAAACAGTCATGCATATCTAAAGAAATTTCAAGATCGTCGCCAAAAAAAATTTTTTTACCCTCCAACAGCGATGACTGTTGCTCATCATCAGATTTCGGAATCTCATCTTCACCAATTGTGGGGTCCTTGAGCAAATATGGCGCTTCATCCACGAGCCGCCGTGCCCGAAAACATGCAAATACCCAGTCAGGAGAAACAACCTTAATATTATTTTTAAACGTGCTGACTACCATGACATTACGGTCATGCTTCCGCGACCGGGCCACAACATGTGTCGTGTACACCGTCACAGGTGCGACAACAAGACAGCCAAACTCACGAAGACCAGCGCTGACAACATCTGAATCCTGAAAATCGCCCGAAATCGACACACACGTACCGGCCATGAACTTATGCATATCATCCTTTGGAAAAAACGTGCCCATTTGCCGCAGCTTTCCCGACCGTAGACTTTCTTCAATCCAAGCCATGCACACTATTGGAACCAGATTGGCTTGCGCTAATTCGTACTCTGGAAATTTCGAGGTTTCTGATATCACGACCGAGGCCGTTGTCAATTCAGACTTGTTACGACACTCGATCCCACTCCCGCTTAAAAGCAACTGCCTTGCCTATCTCTCTCCTCAGAAAAAAAAAATCATAATTGACAAAAGTTAGCATTCGTAAGAATTTTTGGTTTGATTTGGAGATTTGATTTAACGCCATAGAAATACCACGCGTAGCACATACCTTGTCGTTGTCATCTGCAATGTAGAATCTAATCCTTTCAAACAACTGTTGATTATTCTTTTTATTATCGGTCATACTTTAGACAATAAATTACTGTTCTCAATGATCTATTTCACCACGAACAACGATATTTGTGATCTATCACGTTAGTTTTGTCTTTTTTTTTTTTGCCTTCGCGTGGTTTTGAGAAAAGGGAAAGAAAAAAAAGCAGTCAAATCAGGTTTCTGGCTCAGACAAATTCTATTTGAGCTTGTTACATAATACGCGTCTACGTGACATTATAATAACATCCCAAAGAGTGAATTCATGATACTACGCGATCTCAGGATTTTTGTAACTCGAGAACTTGAATCTCTAAACATGGAACAAAGCCCATTTCATATACATCATTAACACAGTAATTTCATAAATAGTGCGAGAGGTTACCAAAACTTAGGTGCGACTTTAGTCATGAGTTTAACCTTAAGTTTAAGTGGCATGTTCACCTTCACGACGCCTTCCAGATCGACACCCTTAGCAAGAGCGCTGGCGGCAACCGTGCTGGGGCCGTTCATCGTAGAGTTCTCCTCTTCTTTTGGAGGCTCGTAATCTAAGTCAATATAGAGAAGTCCTGTAGACTTATGTTTTTGATAAATCAGAGGAAAGTCTCTGGCTAGCAGGTCTTCAACCTGATCAATCTAAAAATAAAATTAGTTAATGAATATTTGGTGCGTGAAAAATAATTAAAGCACTTACCCTCAACCAGAACAAGTTGGTAGATACAAATCTTTTTCGCTCCTTATTTCGCTCATTTACAATATCCTCGTTCCGAACATCTTCGTAGCGAGGTAGACTGCGGCACAGGTACGGGATAAAAAGATTCCATAGTCGTTCCTTTTCTTGGTCAGTGACAAGCTTTTTAGACAACTCAGGATCTATGAAAAGTTAGTTAAAAAATAAATGAAAAAAAAAAAAAGTGTGTGAACCATTACTCACAAGAATGATAGATATTTTGCAAGCCCAAGACAAGACCAAGTTGCATATCGATCACATAGTCGCTTGATCGTATCACTTTTCCAAGAAGTGGTAAGTCTTGTTCAGCGGTACCCAAAACTCCGGGTTTGTTTGCTTCTACCTCACTTAACTGGCGCTCCTTTTCCTGCTTAATTTCCAGTAGCTCCTTCTGTTTCTTCTTCTCTAAACGCTCTTTTTCTTGCTGGCGTTGATGATCAAGACGCTTTTTGCGCTTCTCATCATCGGCTTCGAGCTGTAGCAACATTTTTTTCTCTCGCTCCTTACGCTCTCTTTCACGCTTAGCAAGTAGCATTTGCTTCTTCTGCTCATCCTCACGTCTGATATCAACCGCTTCCTTAGACTTTGGCTCTTCAGAAAAATGCTTGGTATCTTGAAGTTTCTCATTAACCTTGTCGATCTTTGACGTTCCTGGCTTGAACTCAAAATCGGTTTGAGCTTCAGACTTTGAAGAGATAAAAGTTTCTATCGGGGTTGCAGATGAGCTACCTTCTTTTTTAACATGTTCTTCTGGTTTGAACTTTTTGATTGAATCAGATTTTTTTGCAGGCTCATCGATAGACTTGTAATTTTTAACGGGCCCTTCATTACCTTTATGTTTTTTGACTGAAACACCTTCGACTGGCTTCTTTCTGACTGGAATTATATCTTCTTCATCATCTGAAATAATTGGTCGTTTTTTAAGTCGAACATTTACTAAATCTCGTGGCTTGTCAGATGCTTTATCAAACTTTTCTTCTTTCTTGACTTTTTTCAATCTTTCTTCTTTGTAAACCTTTTCAATCTTTTCCTCCTTGCGAACTTTATCTATTGGTTTATCAAATCGGATTTCCTTTCGAGTTTTGTCAGCTGAGCGTTCTTCTTTCCTAATTTTATCGAATAGTCGGTCAGTCTTTTCCTCCTTGCGGACTTTATCGGGCTTTTCATCTTTTTTAATCTTATCTTTGAAAACTTCTTTTGAACTAATTTTATCAAGCTTGCTGATTTTTTTGTCGTCTTTCAATTTTTTAGTAGCTTCATCAATTGACTTGCGTTTGTCGTCTCTAAAAATTGCAGAAACTAACTTGCCCTTAGATTTTTCTTCAGTAAATTCTTTTGAGTCTTTCAGATCTCTCGATTCTTTCAGTTCTTTGGATTCTTTTAAGTCTTTTGCTTCTCTCGACTCTTTGAACTCTTTATGCAGCTTTTTTGACACTGGATCTTCTTTTTTACTCGTAACATTGAGTTTGGACTTTTTGAGCTTTTTCTTTAAGAACTCTTCAATCAAACTCACCTCTCGCTCTTCGCTAGCTAAAGACTCTTTGGCAAGTTCTAAACAGGATTTTCCGTCAGCATTAACAACTGTCACATCAGCACCTGAATCAAGTAGCAGTTTGACCGTTGCGAAATGGCCCCTACCAATGGTCGCTTGTAATGCAGTTTCATTGTCTTCGGTCCGACCATTTACTTGTGCACCAAAGGCAAGTAGTAAGCCAACTATATCGGTATGACCATGGCGAGCAGCTAACGCCAAACAGTCGGCATCAGGTTTCCAACCATTTCCGAGAAAACTACCAACAAACTCAATATCTCCATCAGCAGCCTTTCTGTAAACTTGGTCACGGCCAGTGCGAGTTGTGAGATCCATCCAAAGAAGGTCGTTTCTGATAGGCTGAGCACGAGCACCATGCCTCCTTGGTCCGACACTTTGAAGATTGTTACTCGACTCATTAGGCGGAAAGGTCCCAGGTGGATAGTTGGCAGGGTCCATGAAGTCGTCATCTGAGCCACCAGTATTGTTATCTGGGCTATGTCTTTTTTTCTTGAATGATAGCACCGCGTTTTTGAGGAGTTTTTCGATAGCATCGTGGTTCGGTTTGTCATCTTGTATTGAGTCCATAGATGTTTTACCCTGGACGTTAAAAATTCTGGGATCCGCACCTCTGTCTAACAAAAGTTTTACAGTTTCAATATGATCATTTGTTGCTGCATCAATCAGTGGCGTGTCGAGATCGCCAGGGCCAGACCTAATGTCAATGATTGCACCGTTATCAATTAGCAATTCAACGATTTTTGTGTGACCTTTTAGCGCTGCTTCATGAATAGCGGTATTTCCCGCATAATCTCTATCGTTAACATCAACACCGTTTAAAATGAGTTCCTTTGCCTCCTCGTACTTGCCCTTATCGCACATTCGTTGTAGTTTCAGACGGCCATTCGCGTCTCGTCTGTCCTTTTTGCTGTTACCTGTAGATGAAGTGGCAATGTTAATACCACCAGGCGAATTCGACCGTGAAACTGGAGAATCTGAAAATGTGTTCGACTTGGAGTGATGATGCCGAGAGGGCTGTTTCCGCGACGGCTTGACATCGTCTGACCAAAAATCGTTGTCGTCAGAACTAGACCGTCGGCGTTTTAGTCGTTTTAGTTTCCGTGTGGGAACATGATCAGAGATGACGGTTTCGGCCTCTGAAGAGTCGTCATGCCTAGAATTCTGACCTATCATGAATTACTTAGAAGTTGTTGACGAATTCTTATGAAAGGGAGGACTACGGAATTAAAGACGTTGTGTGTTGTTTGAAAGGGTTTGAGATAGGAGAAAACAGAAAACAGAAAAAAAAAGAAAAAAAATAAAAATAAACGAAGATAGTGGCCCTTACCCTAGTCACATGAACAGAGACTAAAGAAGCTCGATCCATAATTAACTGTGATTTTGTTCACAACAAGTTGCAAGCACAGCTGTTATTAATTACAATTGTTTATTAAAGCTGATGTTTGGTATTAAAATATACATTGTTAGAATCCAATGGCATTTCCTGAAATAGATCTATGTTTGTTAATAGTTAGTAAGAGGTCGATAAGGATCCCTGCACAAAAAACCTATTGTTGTACAGTAAAGCCGGTATATTTGGAACCAATGGGATTTTTTTAAATTCTTGTCATTTGAATCCAATGAGATTCTATAAAATGAGCAATGTTAAATCCAATAGAATTCTATGTAGTAATCTAGAGAGAAATCGTTAGTTACTATATAGTACGAGGTTGATATGTACCCCTTCGAAGTAGACATAGCTAGGCAGCAAGGCTTCATATAAAAAGCTAGTTTCATTCTGCAGCTGGATAGCTTGTTGTACCTTTTTTTTTTGAGAGAGAGAAAAAGTTTAGAAGCCAGTCCTAATACGGTAATGTTAAGATATCTAACTTATGATACTTGAATATTGTTTGATTGTTGTTTCCAGTAGTTTTTTTCAGTTTTCATAACCAATCATATCTTTTAATTACATTTCATTTAGTTCTATTAACTCGGTCTTCGCTACAGTTTAAGTATATACAGATTTTGCCATTCTCACTGAGAAGCATAATTTTTGCAAACTTTAAATCATAACTTTAACAAAAACCGAAATTTGACTTGAAATTAAAAAAAGTCAGTATATACAGATAAATTTGTTCAATCTGTAGTAAAATAAATAAATATTTATTTAAAGTCGTCACCTTAAATGAGCATTTTTTACTATAGCGGCCATTCTTTCTGGCATGCCTTGAAAATAAGAATCAACAAAATCATCATTTATATCCCTCCATATAATAACCAAAATGGTCTTTTAGCTCATCAACTGGACATGGGCCTGGAAAGCGTTTGTTTATTTGTCGCTTCACATAGACCCAAATATTTTTGATAGGGCTTACGTTAAAACTTAAGGCTGGCCAAAACAATTGTTATCGAAAATTTTAGATTTTGGCCATTCCGCGACCATTTGAGCAAGTATGAATAGAAGCGCTGTCTTGCTAAAATTTAATGTCATTTCCTGCCACAACCGGTAAAATATAATCTTGAAGCGTCTCTAAATAGTCTGAAGCTCGAAAACTCAATTATTTTTTTATGCCCGTTCTTTTCATATTGCTCTATGGGGTGGATTGTAAAACTACAAAGGGGTCATAAAAATACCACTCGTTTCTGTCCGAAATCATCACAGATTTTGTGCTATTTTTAAATGATAATAAAATATACTCAGGTAGAAGTTTTTGATTTTCACGTCGAACAACACGAGGGTGTCCATATGGTTTTCCAATCTCGAAAATACTTTTATCACTAAACGTAGCATTTTCCCATTCCTCTACTGTCCAGTGTAAATGATCTTTCGCGAATTGGAGCCTACATTTTTTTTTGATGTTCCGTAAACCAAGATCTAGTTACAGCGGCATATGATCTAACTTCATGTTATTTTAGTATTCTTGATACTATTCCACAGCTGATTTGGTGTCCACAACACACTTTAGGTCTAGCAACAAGATATTAGACTTTACCATGAATAAGTGAAAGCATACGTTACTAAACATCTTCATTTTCCCTGATAGGAAGCTTTTTATAGCATTGATTGATTTCTGCTTGTGTGTGTGGTGGCGTTGTTGGAGGATTATTGATGCTGTTAAATGTGTGCCCGTGCGACAGTTAGAGTAACTCAATCCTGTCGCTACTAAAATGTCTTTGGTGCTAAATCCGACTTTTCTTATTCAAAAAAAGTTGAGCCAAAACAAGATTACTAGTGTGACGAGGGACCTTTTAATTAGATAGTATACAATTATATAAATATTATTGGTTATTAAACTAGAAGACTAACAGGGAACAACGCTCAGAAAATATCAAATATTATAAGCTAGCTGTAGAGTACATGACAACTAAAGCTTTTTTTTTTTTTTCCCCAAAACCTTATTTTCTGATTGAAAAATAAAACACAATCAAAGGAAAAACACCAAAACATTGATATGAAATATTTGTATATAGATGGCTCAATTGATAGTATTATCATACTTAGTTGTCTAAAGTATCGATAGACAAAAAAAAATGTTAGAATAGTATGAGATATTTTTGCCATGAAGTTCTCTTACGTTGTTGACTCGCCTCGACATAGATTCTATTAATTTGTTAAGTTAACTCGGCTTCAGATTCAACCATGAATCTGATGAAATGAAAGCCATTGTAGCATAAGAAGTGACATATGAATTTCTTGTGGACAGGTAACTTTTAATGTATTTTCAGATATTTTCAATAGGATTAAGGTCAGGAGATGATGATGGCCAAATCATAATCTCGCTATCGTGATCCGACAACCTATTTTTTTTGTTTTGTTTATCTCTTCATGACAATTACATCTAGTCCCATCCTGCATAAAAAATAACAATTTTATCTAAAAAGTTTTGCTTAGTCTTTTCAATATAGGGTAGTAGGCGGCTTTCAAAATGTTTCAAGTATAATTGATGATTCAGTGAACTTCGACAGTACTACTCTTGTACCCAACGAAAGTTGTATAACAGTAAGTATTCCAACCCACTGAAACCATGCATGAGGACTGTGCCTTGCCATACCTTTAGCAAGTTATTTCAGCTTTGAACAGGCCATGGTGCTTTTGGGAAGTGTTTCTAAACAAGTTGCATTACTGAGAGAGATTATAACTGCGAGTGTGGACAGCTGGAAACAGTTCAACACGTGCTTAAGAAATGCATTCTGCATCCTATGGAGCGTAACTTCTTTCGTAAAGTTTTCCCTGGAACTTGATCTAAGAGTCCTGCTTGATACCAAAAAGGTTTTGAAGCGGTAGCCGGTCTTGAAGCGGTAGTCAAGTTCTTGAACTCATTACTGCAATTTTTTTGCTGATGGTTTGCTTGATTAGAGCAGCTTGTTAAGGTTTTACTGTGTGTCAATCTTTGTTATCATTCCAGTAGGTGTTATGTATCCCAGGTTTCCCTTAGCACATGTGTTATTTTATGAAGAATTCGGCGCCATCGAATGCCTGAAACACCTAGAGCGCGCTGAGAACGCTAAATTTAAAGTCTCATAGAGATAAATGTTTTTGAATTCCATGTCTTCTTTGTATATCTTTGTTATTATTATTTTAATTATGTAACTATGTGATGTAAGGACAATAAACAGATTTTCTATCTAT
>QVTG01000426.1:8041-18188 GCA_013305925.1 Geotrichum reessii
AGATAGATAGAAAATCTGTTTATTGTCCTTACATCACATAGTTACATAATTAAAATAATAATAACAAAGATATACAAAGAAGACATGGAATTCAAAAAACATTTGTCTCTATGAGACTTTAAAATTAGCGTTCTCAGCGCGCTTTAGGTGTTTCAGGCATTCGATGGCGCCGAATTCTCCATGAAATAACACATGTGCTAAGGGAAACCTGGGATACATAACACCTGTTGGAATGATAACTGAGATTGACACACAGTAAAACTTTAACAAGCTGCTCTAATCAAGCAAACCATCAGCAAAGAAGTTGCGGTAATGAATTCAAGAACTTGACTACCGCTCCAAGACCCTTTTTGGTATTAAGCAGGATTCTTAGATCAAGTTCCGGGGAAACTTTACTCAAGAAACCACGCTCCGCAAGATGCAGAGGGCACTCCTTAATAACGTGTTTCGATTGTTTCCAGCTGTCCATATTTGCAGTCATAATCTCTCTCTCAGTAATACACCTCATTTGGAAAATACTTCCCAAGAGCACCATGACCTGTTCGCAGCTGGAATAACTTGCTAAAGATATGGCGAGGCATAGTTCTCATGAATGGTTCCAGCTGTTTGGGATACTTACTGTTATACAACTCCCGTTGAGTACAAGAGTAGTATTGTCAAAGTTCACCTAACTTGTCATAGTCTTTCTGCCACTCAGCTTGTGATGTACAGCGCATAGTGCTTTTCAGCTTCTGCAATGCTTTATGAATATATATATATTTAATTTATTTAGCAGTTTTACATTTATTTTTTCTTGTTAGAAAACCTGCCTATTTTACAAAAACTTCAAGTTTTACTCAAAGTAGGGTTCAGAGATATTTGATACTCTAAGTGTTTTTTTTTCATAGCTTTTTATAATTAAAGATATATTAATCACTAGGAGTATGTGACCATAAGTATGAGGAGAAAAATCATTTTTAGTAGCTTTTGAAGACAATTCCTGTTTTAGTTAGTGATTTAAGAACAATAATTGCAAACTATGTATGTACTCTGTGTGGTACAAATATCAAAGTTCAAACGCTTGAGACCGTTAAAAAAAATACAACACTTCTTAGCAAAATACGTATAACCTACATTGAATTTTGTTTACACAAGGGTAGTCAAATCACTGCTTTTTTTTTCTACCGCATATATTATGTTTTATAGAATTTGTTACCAGCTAGTGCAGGGCACCCGCTGCAGGTTCCCGTTTTAAAATATGTTTGTCTTTGGTTTTCAAAAAAAAAAAAAAAGTAGTTCTCATGATTATCACACCTGAATGATGCAGGCAAATCTGCCAGTTGTAAACGCACAAAACTTGTCTAGGGTACTAGAGATGTTAATATACATACCCTTGCTTTTGATTGTAGCTTACTTTTTTTTGTTTTGTTTTAAACAAGCTCTCAAAAACACTAACAAATAGACCCTTAAAAACAAAAAAAAGGAATGATATTTTTTGCGGCCAAAAATGAAATTGTGTGCCTACCAATGAACAAATAGATTCATAAAAAATGTTATCCAACAAGTTTACTTGCTTCAATCTAAAAAGAAAGAAAGAAAAAACAAAGATACAAGTTTTGAAATGTTGAGTAAAAGATTCTAAAACCGCTGCAGTCAGGCTGAGTTAACTGAAAAAGAAAACTCATAATTCAACTATCGGTGAAAACTCTAACACGGATAAGTTAAACAGCAGAGCTTTGGCCTAAAACACAAATTATAATGAAAGACTTATAATAAATCTTGGGTTGATTATTAAATAGATTTCAAAGTACCACTGTGCTTTTTATTTTATTATATTTATTTTTTTAGATACAATAACTTCAACTATCACTTGAATTATTATAATTATTAAAGTACTATTGGATATATGATTGTTTTTATTATGTTACTTTAATGTTATTTCAATTTTCTATTCTTTAAATAAGCATAATACAGAACGATATGAGCAAATTGTAGTAACTAGTTAAAACTGAACAATAAATAATAATCAGAATTATTATTATTATTATTATTATTTTTTTTTTTTTTTTTTTTTTTTTTTTTTTTGCTTTTTCAATTTATCTGTACATATATTTCACTTTGAGTCCCACAAGTTCTAACTGGCCAAAAACCAAAAATAAATAAATATGTATCAAACTTACATTAAAAAAAAACAAAGATAAATGATGTTTAATAATGAATTGATGCCATATTTACTCCCGTTATGTATTATAACATAATGCTCATGAGCTGAACAAAAAAAAAGTTTGATGATAGTCTTGATCGTGATAAGATCTTCTCATACCCCACATTATCTGCATCATGGTCGTCTTCAAATAATGAAGAGTTTTTTTTTCTTTTTTTACAGAAATAATTTTTATTTGATTTTTTTTTTCAGCTCTAGGGATCAAAAAAAAAAGTAAAACATAGGGCCTTGACCTGCATATCAAAATACAGAAATCAGATATCAGACATGCGATGTCGATCGACACTTGAGGAAGATCACATTCTGATAACATTACAGATGCTGCCTATCCTAAACGTATCGGCGATATATAAATAATTAAATTTTTTGAATCAATTCAATTCTAACCTGCTTTTTAGAAAAACTTTTTTTTTTTTTTTTTTTTTCATTTGTAAAAAAAAAGTCGTAACTTTTTATGGGCCATTATTTGAAAAAATTTGCGTAAAAGCAGGGTGTAGCATATTGTAATAAACTGGTCATCGGCCAATGTCTCTCACCCACATAAAATAATAAGTGTTCAGACAAAAATATTAGTTATTTTTTTTTTTTCGTAGCCCAATTATTATTATTTTTTTCCCTCTCTCTTTTTAATCGCAAATACGTACTGTAAACAGCAGTATTTATTTATATGTGTATGAGTTTTACACAATTCTGCTCTCTAAGTAAAAGAAAAACAGTTTTGTTTGAAATGACATAAAGTTGTTAAAAACCTGGAACAATTCCATACATAAAGCATTAACACTGTTGAAAAAAAAAAGGGTTCAGTTACTCTCGAGAATTCAAAATTTGATTTTTGAAACATGGTCTTCATTGGATTGTTTATTTTTATTTTTTTTTTTAAAAAAGGAAATGATAATAACCCTGGCCAAGACGTAGCTTTTTTTTTTTTTGTTGAATACGCTCAGTGGGTCTTCCAAAGGTATGGATACTATGACATAAATTAAAAAAAAACTCCAAACAAACAACAATTATTGACAAATTACATAAAAATTTCCAGTTAAAAGTATCATCACTGCTAATACCAAACCAATTATGTATTCCTTAATAATTTTTTTTTTTAAAAAAAAAGTCGGTATTATGTGGCCCGGCGATAATGAAGAATAAATAAAAGAGAGAGGAAAAGCTCAGCAAATGAGAGGTTCAAACGCCATAACATTACAAAATCACATTTTGATATATATAATCTTTTTTTTTTTATTAGAATGAATGATAGACACACGAGCGCCGGCCAGAATAAATTATTAAATGATACCAATTCCATTTCAGAACTTTGTAAGGTAAGAAACCTATGGTCTTTAAAAGACTTGTGTAACCAGAGCTTAGACCAGGAACTATTAAATGAAAAAAGAGAAGCATGATTTTTAAAACATTCTACAAATAGTAATTGTAAACACATTTTCTAAAAAAAAAAAATAATCATAATAATAAAACCATGAAAAGCTTTTTTCAGTAACAAAAGCAGAAAAAAAATTACAATCAATCAAAATAAACTATTATTTATCTGTTTTTAAACGACTGCGGTGTTTACTTGGTATATGCTCAAGTCTACAAGTGTTCCGGCAAGTTGCATTTGTCGATGCAACCCCCTATTAATCTATATACCAATATGCTTGATATACTGGAGTTGTTTTTTTTTTTTATTTAAAAAAAAAAATACCAACATTTTGAAACAATAATAATAAAAAAAGGAATAGACAGGTTATTATGAGTTATAAAGATTTAAAAGTTACAAAAACTGGAAAGATAAATGTGGCTTTTATCAAAGTGTTGATCTAATTAAACTGGTAAAATAGTTTTACTTTTTATTTTTAAAAAAAAAAACGTATTCAAATTACAAGTTTGAAAGCCATATTTGTGATTTGGATTTCTTCTAGGTACACAAAATAAATAAGACATTTTTGCTTTTTCTACAAAAAATCTTCAATAAACATAAAACATAAATTTATTACAGTCTATTTTTTGTTTTTTGGATGCAAAAAAGTAGTATGGCTATGGCTCAATCTTTTTTCTGGTTAACTTTTTTTGGTTGATTTCAATCAATCAAGACGAAAAATGAAGAATTTCTCATGCAACAAATAACAGAACACTGAATAAGAAGAAGACTAAAATAAGTACTATTTTATTAAGTCTTATAAAGACAAATGTTTTTGAATCCAATGTCTTTTTTTTTTTGTATATCTTTGTTAGTATTAGTGGTTTTTTTTTCAATTAACTATGTGATGTAAGGACAATAAACAGATTTTCTATTTATTTAAGTACTGTCTTATACACTTGTCGCAGATACTAAAAGTCAAAGAGAATCACAAATAAAAGCATTATTGGCTGTACAACAACCCCCTTTTAAAGTGAATGGAAAAAAAAAATTATACTTAAAAAATTTGAAATCAATGGTCTTTTTAGAATATCTCTGTTATTGTCCTTTAATCATGTAACTATGCGATGTAAGGACAACAAAAAGATTTATCATCTGAATGATTGAAAACTGAATTACAAAAATCATTCAAAACTAGGTCAATCAAATAGCAATCATGATCATAGCCAACCAACTAATCTCAAAGATATTTTTTTTATTTCATTCTTTCCTAGCCATCAAGTTATTGCTTCATATCTACATGTCATGATGACATTCAAACAATCAAATATTAACAAGTTTAAACATGATTTCACTTTCAAAAAAAAAAAAAGACCCATTTCTGAGCATGTAAAATCTAACACAGCACACAGCGTATTGCCAAGAGGATCACTGCCTTCCGTGAACTATGCTGGCACGTGACATGAACCTGCATTTTGTTTGTCATTATGGCTGTTAACAGGCCGTCTTTCTCGTTATCAGGATATTCACTACAAGAAATAAAGCGCATCAGACCTGCCTCAGATCAGGCAGATATTTTTCCTGGAGTAAAGCTGCAACTTGCTGCCACTAATTTTTTGCCGTTTCAGGTGTGAGCTCTTCCCTTTTTTAAACTTTGCACTAATACAAACTTTTGTAGTTGAAGATGATTAGATTGTTACTCAGGATAATGCTGATCACCATATTAAAAGATTATCTAAGTAAAAAAAAAAAAAAATACACTCTTCATGAGAACAGTTTGTAAAAAAACAAAAAGTGACTCTTAGTTTTTGAATATCATGTTGCGTACTGGTTCCTGTGCTTTAAGACATAATGACCTTTACAAGTTAACCTTCTAAGCGACGAAATCTATCACACTCGACCCTGAACTCTTGATGCAATAGGCTCAAAACAGATGAATGACTGAAAAAAGTAATCCAAAAAAAACAAAACTATACCAATACTGACTTTTCATGTATGTTAACATGTAGGAACCTTCGGCATTTTGTCGGCCTGACCTATCAGCTTTCGCAAAAATTTCACAGCTGGCTTTTTTTTTTTAAACATTTTTAAAAGATATTGCATACAATAAAACGCAACCTGCCTCAATAAACCGGCATAATTGTGTAAAAGTACATTGAAATATAAGTTATTAATTGTTTTTTTCTTTTTTTTTATTTTATTTTTCGTTGAATTTTAGAAAGTAATACATAACTGCTTTAGTTTCTAAACAACAGTAAGGTAGAATAAATATGGGTAGTGGACTAATTAAGCCTCAAAGAATGTACACAAATTTTCAATTTTTTTTTTTCATCAAACATTAAAATTCAAACTTCAAAGATATGTCTCGTAAATGTCATTGGAACTTCCGTATCCAGTAGCATCAAACAATAAGGCAGAGATTATCGCTATTATTTTAGCTTTATTAGAGTAAAAAAGAAAAAAAAAATACCTACAAATATTATTCGCCATGACAACCGTTTGTACCATGAATAAATATGCTCAGTAATTGCAATTTACCAATTACAGAATACCAATTTGGTGTTACTGCCCGATACTAGCATTAAACAGGAGTTTTGCAGCGCATTGTAGTTATATTTGTTCTCTTTTTTTCATTATAACAGTTCAAAGCAATCTACAGGTCTTTTGTATGAGTGTTTAAAAAAAAAATTATATCTCTGAGTTTACAACGTCCCCCTAAACATCAACCCATTAGCCAGAAATTATTCATTTCATTACTTTTTTTTTTGTTACCAAAACAGGAAGATTTGATAGCCCCCAAAGTTTTATTGATGAGAAGTAAAAATTCTATGTTCAGTATTTCTACATCGAAGACAATTAACAACTGTCAAATGAATCAAGAAGGCATAGTGCGCCATTGGTTGATAATGTAGAAGAGCAAATATATGTATATCATCCTGCAAATAACCCATTAATTTTACCACTGTGCCTACAAAATTATTAGCAACGAAAGAGGAAAAAAAAAAAATAATACATGAAAATTTCACGTCCTAAATGGTATTAAACTTGATAAAAGAGCCATAGACACACGGCTTTACAAAAGCCTTGCAAAAAAAAAAAAAGGACAACTGGAAGAGAAGGAACGGATTGAAAACCGACAGAAATTGAACATGTCGTATATTATGGTAAAGATACTTGTTCAAGGTTGTTTGTTTTTTTTGTTTCAGGATATAAAAGGTTTGAATAAGCATTAAATCATTACCATTAAAATTATGATCTATCAAAAATAGCTGGAAGCTAGCCACAATTATGATCCCATTGAAGTAGAGATAGCATAACATCATTACTCTTATTCATAAGTGTTGAAAATGTAGAAAGAAAAAAAAAAGTATTTTTTCTAACCAGCCCAAGGGCCCTTTAACAGCCACAAATAATGTTTATCTCATATTGAATAATTTTGATTTCCAACGTCTTATGCTATATGATAACGTTTTTTTCGTTCAACTTTTTAACGGTTGAAAAGAGTGAAATTATTTTTGTAGGTAATCAAGCACCACAAAAAAAATACATAAATAAATAATTCTGCTTTGCTTTTAATGTACTACATCAGGTCTTTATTATTTTTCAACTCATGATACGTATATTATGCAAAAGCTATTTTTTTTTTTCTTAAAAGGAGTTTGAAATTTATTTACAATGTCGCTAGAAAGGGGTGGTATTAAGAGTATTAACTTTTTTTTTTTTTTTTACCTAAAAAAAAAAACCAGTTCCAGCTAAACGCTGGACTACACATCCAAAAGACTTTTAGTCACATCCTGCAGTTCCGAACTGTAGAAAATCTTTTTCCTTATTAAACTCACTGGATCAGTAGAAATTGTATAAATAAAAATAATAATAAAATAAAACGTACGTTAGAAACTAACATTTTTTTTTTCTTTTGCGAAATTCCAGGAGTTGCGAAATGATTGATGCAGATACTCATAATTAATTACGTAAACAGACAAGTTCATCTTTTTTTTTTTTTCTGAATAATAATGTCAAAAGAATGGAAATTAAAAAAAAAAAAAATTATGGCCTCGAGATCTTTGTTTATTTAAAGGTATGACAAGCGAGATACAGAAGGTGACACAAATCTGAGACTTTGAGCCTCTGAAGAAAAAAATAAAAGCATCAATAGAACTTGTTTCTGAGCTGGTGAATCAATATTAAAGGAGACAGGTAGCTGGCCAAACTGGATGTTTAGCTTGTGCATTGTTGCAGCACCAACTGAGAATGAAAATTTCAAAAAACCAAAAAAAAATTAAAAAAAAAAAAAAAGTAGGCTCCTACTACCGCTGATCGAAAGCGTTTAATATTCAACATCAGTGTAAAATAAAAAAATAAAAAAAATGTTTGCACTCATAGCCCGATATATATATACTTGTCCATTCTCAGCTTTTTGAGTTTATTTGAAAAAGAAAAAAAAAAAAATATGAATAAAAAAAAAATCAGAAAATAATTTATGTTTTTTTTTTTTAAAAAAAAAAAAAAAATTTCAGCAGATGAAAAAATCAGCCTGTAGTTGGCTGCGATTTATGTTTCTGGTGCTGTTTATTAGTACTTGTGCAGGTATTACATGTAAAAAGCACATATATATTTTTCAAACTCACAGTAGAGTGTCAAAACCAGAAAAATGATAAATGACCTTTTCAAATATATGAAATCAAGCGGCACTTAGAATCTGATATAAAGATGCTTTACTGATTCTGCTAACTTTTTTGTTTTTAGTGTGTATGTACTATGCCATCAAACAAAAATGATCAAAAGTGGTACAAATCACGATAAAAATTTTCATCATTTTGACTATCATGATTGCAAAAGAAAAAAAAAAAAATACACACAAAAAGCCTATCGATAGACTATAGTTACTATATCAAAGTCGGTAAAAAGGGTCTGCAAATATACCACTGCATAACGAACTAAACTATAAATACAGAAACTGGAGTAGATTCAAATTCTGCTAACGTAAAAAAGTATGGTTTAACAGCCTATCGCGTCAAAATCACTTTTTTTAGTGGCAGTGCTTCAGAGTTGAAAAACTCCAGACCAAATGAAAAGCTTTTGGTGTTACTGTCAGACCTTGGACATGATTATCAACAAACATTCAATGCTAGGGCTGATAATAAAGGGTAGTCTGAGTTTTTTTTTTTTTTTTTTTTTTTTTTTTTTTAATAACAAACAGAAAAACAAAACTGGAGTTTTCATAATTTGTAAATTTTTCAATTTAAAATTCATTATTATTAATTTTTTTTTTTTTTTTACCTAACACTACGATATCATGTACGGTACGTGTTTTAGTTTCCAGTTTGAATCTTTTTTTTTTTTTTTAGTAATAATTAATACATTAGCTTTTATGCTTAAGGGTTCATGAGTCATTTTCATACGAACTGTATTTGAATAAAACAAGCACCATTATTTTTGAGATTGAATTGCACTACTGTTTACACGTTGCAAGTAGCAGACGGGAACCTTGATGGATCTAACCCTCAATGTAAATAAGATATCAATGAAACCCTGAAAAACAATGTAAAGCCGGTGTGGCATGTATTTGAAATAACATAAACAATTTTTTTTTTCTTGACACAGCCTACACCGGAAAATGTAGAACGTCAAAAGTCATTGGTTTTATTTTGACACCAGTATAAACGTGTATTGTTTAAGGGGCTTGCTTTGCTCTTTTCGATAACCTTGAATGTTTTTACATGGCTTTTAAAAAGTTTTTTTATTATTATTTTTTTAAATAATTGACAGTCATGGTGATGGATTCAATAGTTAAAAAAAAAAAGACAGGAACATAATCATGTGCTGAATATTGTAAAACCACAGCAGATCCAAGATTCATCAGACAGCAAGAGGATTACGATGCTTTGCGCATATTCCCGTAATTAGCTACTTTCTATACCACTGGTTGACTACCAACATCTCTTTTTTTTGTCAAACCAAAAAAAAAAAAAAAAAAAAAACTATAAATTATTTGATAACAAACTCTGGTATGAAATTAACTATATAAATAATACTTATGAGAATATTGATATTTTCCGCCTATTGTCTATATGACATTGAAGGTTTTACAAACACGTGTAGCAGTTTAGAATGGAAATGATAACAATAAAAAAAACACCCGCTCCCCTTATCAAAGTCTCAGGACTTTGACTTTCATATAAACATGCATCACAAGTTAAAAAACAAAAAAATACATTTTAAACTGTGGACCCTTTTGCGTGATTTTCAAAATAAGTTACTATGCCAAAATAAAATAAAAAAAAGGGAATAAATGGAGAAAGAGACGGCTGTCCTAATTCCATGTCATCGGGGTTTATAGCTTGCTTTATCTCTAAAAAAAAAAAAGAAAAAAGCCACGATATTTTTTTTTTTTTTTTTTTTTTTTTTTTTTCATTGTCTGTAGCAAAAAAAAGAAGTAGAAGTATTAATTAGCTTTGACATGAAGGCGGATTGCTTTTTTGATTGAAAAACTTTGAAATGATCTCCCATAAAGCTGTATTATTATTATTATTATTATTATTATTATTATTATTATTATTATTATTATTATTTTATTATTATTATTATTATTA
>QVTG01000427.1:4212-18165 GCA_013305925.1 Geotrichum reessii
AGCTGTTTCATTTGCTGACTAGGAATACCTCTGTACACACCACCAAGTGTTCCTATAATGCCTATGGCTTTCTTAGCTTTGGAAGTGACGTTCTTCGCGTGCTCGTGAAACTTGAGCTCGCGTAAATACTACATAAGTTTTCCGTATTTTGAATAAAGAAAACCAGGCTTTTCGCACTTGATAATTCTATAGTTACCTTCCTCTCTCTTTTGTTAGTTTTTTTTATTTTATTTTATTTCTTTATCTTCTGTTATTTTATTAAGCGTCACTTCTGGGTTGGTTCTTAGTATAGCAGTATACTGAGCTCAGGCCGTTGCCTTACATAAATAAGTTAAATCCGATGTAGTGTAATGGCTAGCACGGTCCGCTCTCACCGGGCAAATCAGGGTTCAATTCCCTGCATCGGAGTTTTTTTTGACTCAACAAAGGTTTGCCAGCCACGGAAATCTGGGTATTGTCCTTAGATAACAAAAGTACACAATTAAAATAATAATAATAATAATAATAATAATAATAATAATAATAATAATAATTAATAATAATAATAATAATAATATAATAATAATAATAATAATAATATATAATAATAATAATAATAATAATATATAATAATAATAATAATAATAATAATAATAAAATAATAATAATAATAATAATAATAATATAATAATAATAATAATAATAACAATAATAATAATAACAACAACAACAACAACAACACAAAATATCAAGTGTGTGTGTTTGCTCTCTTTTTTTTTTTTTAATTCTCCTTCTACCTTTTTTTTTTTTTTCCTTTTTCTATTCTCACAAAACCAAATCAAAAATTGAAAAAAAAAAAAAAAAACTGAGAGAAAACAGCATTGTTTTCTATTTTAATTCCTTTTTTTTTTTCTTTTTGTGTATTGTAATCACGGCCTTGTACAATGGGTCTTCTATTAACTGCGGACAAAGAAAAAGTGAAACGGGCCATTCCCAAGGCCTCTAATAAGATTGTGGATGCCACTGTAGCTAGACTGTATATCGCATATCCAGACCCTCAAGTATGGACGTATACCGGACTTTCTGGCGCCGTGGCGTTAGTAAACGATCTTGTAGGAAACACCTTTTTTTTAAAAATGGTAGACATAAGTGTAAGTATCCGGCCGCTGGTCGTCTCCTTTTTTTTTTTAACCTTCCATACTAATATATTGTAGGGCCATAGAGGTGTTATCTGGGATCAGGAACTCTACATTGACTTTCAGTATAACCAAGATCGATCATTTTTTCACTCATTTGAGATGGAAGAATGTTATGGCGGTTTACTCTTTGAAGACGAGTCTGAAGCAAGCCATTTCCTGAAACGCGTTCAACACAAGGAAAAACACGCATCTAAAGCTACCCTTAACAATAAAGCCGCCATCTCACTCAAAAAGTCGCCTACTGGTCCCGCTGCGCCCGGCCCCAGAGGCGACCCGACTAATTCACGACGAAGAATTCATTTAGACATGGGTCCAGTTTACTATGACGACCTTCCACCTGAGGAATGGCGGCCGCTATATGCGGAGCTGGCTAGTCAAGGCATCACGGAAGAAATGATTGCTGACAACCGCGAGTTTATCAAGGAGTATATCCGACAGCAAGGTGGCCCCCTAGTAGGTCTAGAGCCGCCAATTCCTAGGAAAGCGCAGATGCGTGTCAGATCGTCCACCTTGACATCGGTAGCGTCCGTGGCCAGCGTGGGTAGTGGCACCTCGGACTCCCATGGCTCAATGAGAAGAGCCAAGGCCCCACCACCACCACCACCACCTTCTGGCCCGCCTGCCGGTAGTGTTACACCACCACCAGCTTCAACTACATCTGTCAACCGACGCTCGCTCCCACCTTTAGCAGGAAATACTCCGCCGGTGCCTTCGCCTGTACAAGCTGCGCCTTCTCCACCTCCTGTGCCTTCCAAGGACAGCACACCGGAGCCATCCGTTCCGTCTTCCCCAGCCTTGCCTTCTTCTCACAAGGTTCCGCCAGCCATGCCTTTTATTGGTTCCCATGTGCCTAGTAATGCTCCTTCCTCTACCGCACCGCCAGTACCGCCTTCAGCACTATCATATGCACCTCCGCTACCTGCACAGTCTCGACCAATGCCGGGACTGCCTCAGCGGACCCCATCGGGTCCTCCTCCTCCAGCAAGAGGTCCTGATGTATATGGCAGCAACAGACCCGTTCCACCTCCTCCTTCGCTTCCACCCCGTGTGCCTGTTACTGGCGAATACACACCGCAGTTCGGCACCCCTCCTCCTCCCTCGCCTTACGGACAGCAATCATTTGCACCTCCTCCTCCGCCTCAAAGAAACACTTCTGGCTTGCCTCCTCCTCCTCCTCCTCAAAGAATTCCTGTAGCAGGTGGACCTCCACCACCACCCCCTCAAAGAGGTACTGCACCACCACCACCTCCTTCTAGAAGCACAATTCCACCCCCTTTACCTGCTTCCAATCCTTACAAACAGCCTTCACCTCCTCTCTCAGCTCCAGTGTCCAATGCCTTTACGCCTCCCCCTCCCCCTGTTACTAATACTTATGCTCCTCCTCCATTACCTACACCAATGCCTGCACCTAATCCTAGTATGCCTCCACCGCCTCCTCCTACATTTTCTCCACCAGTTCCAGTAACACCGACTTCTGCGCCTCCTCCTCCCCCACCAGCGCCGCCAGCTGCACCTCCCCTACCACCTCCATTTCCATCTGGAACTGCGCCATCATATGGTGCGCCGCCGCCGCCTCCAGTACCGTCTGGAGCTGCGCCATCGTTTGGAGCGCCGCCACCACCACCTGGCCCGGCACCTTCGCTGGCCCCACCCCCACCACCACCTGGAGCACCTCCCTCGCTCGGTGGTCCCCCTCCTCCTCCTCCTCCCGGTGCAGCACCATCATTGGGTGCGTCTTCTGCTGCAGCACCACCGCTGCCTGTTGTTGATGGTGGTCGTGACGCTCTTTTGGCTTCAATCCGCAGCGCTGGTGGTATTGGCAGTTTGAAAAAGGTAGACAAGTCACAGCTTGATAAACCTAATGCGTTACTAATGGAAGCTAAAGGCCAAGCGCCGCCCTCTGCGGGAGCTGCAGGTGGCCCACCTGGCCAGCCAGCTAATCTTGCAGACGCACTGTCAGCAGCACTTAGCAAACGTAAAAACAAAGTTGCACAAAGTGACGATGAAGACAATGATGACTGGTAAAAAATTTCAAGTTTTCTTTTTTTTTTTTTAAAAAAAAAAGAGCCAAAGTTATAGAATGTACTTTTATTAGTCAAAGTTAAGCAAAATGGTAATTTGTATCACAATTTTGTGATATCTGTGCTAAAAGGGAAAAACGTGAATAAGTATATCAAAAGGGGAGAGGTTTCAGTTTTTTTTATTTGATAGAAAAAATAAATACAGTATTGGTAAAGGTTTTCTAGATCCAAATCAAGTATTTAATAACTTGAAGTAAAAATAAAATACTCAATGACATGTTTTTTTTTCCAAGTAAACTGAGAGATTGTATGGTTTGAGTTGATTGACAGACAAAAAAAAAAAAAACTTCTTTTGCCAAGGTCCCTGGTTTGAGTCTCGACCAGCAGATCCAATTTACACCAATTTAGGAAAAAAAAAAAAAAAAGAAAAAAAAAAAGAGAGAGAGAGAGAAAGAGATCTCATGAATGAATTTTGGTTTTGAATTATTTTTATGTTACACAGGCCGAGTTGAAAATCTGCATTTGATGTTTTTTTTTCTTATTGTGTGGTTATATGTTATGTATAATTACAATAAGAACATATTTGAATTATAAAAATAAGTTAGTAATAATGACTTACACTCAAATTATGATATATTAGTTTTAATGTGAAAGGTTTAAAGTATACGCATATTCGAGATACACAAAAAAATATTTTGTCTCGATGAAACTTTTTCTTTTTAAAAAATTAGCATTGTCAGTATGCTTTATAGATGGACTCTGGAAATCCAATGGCACCAAATTCTCCATGAAAACAATTAAATATGCTAAGGAGAAAAAGGAGGAGGGAGAGAGAGAGAAAATCTTGGAAATACGTCTAATGCCTCTGGGTAGATCTACACCAGAGATTGAACAAACCAAATATGTAAGTATATAACCTATTTTTGTTTCCTTCTTTGTACAACTCATGTTAATTAAAAATAAATAAAAAATACCCATGGTACGTATATTTTCCTAGTGTTTGACCTCTCTTCTTCTATAACTCCTCCACAAACAAAAAAAAAACTTCAGTCTCATTAAATCAGTAGTCTTAAACTGTTCATTTTTATTTATTTATTTTTACTGCTCATATCCTTAATTTATGGTTAGTTTAGCAGCTTAATTGGAAAAGTTATTGTAAAAAAGGAAAAAAAGGGGGGGGGGGGGGGGAGGGAGCAAGTATGGAGTTCTCAGTTGACGCTATCAAAATGAAAAAACAAACAAACAATGAAACAAATCGACAAGTTTGAACAGCAGAGTAACTGTTAAAATGAGTTTAGTTTTTTGTTGTATTTACTTATGAATTTTGTTTTTTTATATACATTTACTGTAACTCATAATTTGTTCATAGTGGCAATTAAAAAAACAATCAAAATAATCAAAAGGTTTTAGAACAATACATTTTAATTTCAATTAAAAAAAAATAGCCTGCTGTCTTTTCAGTATGTAATTACAATAGACACCTTAATAAAACAAGATAGTGATAATACTTATAAAAAAAAAGTTTAATTGTGACACAGTAAAAAATAAAGAGAAAAGAAATTTATGGTTTTGGTTTTACAAGTATAAAATCAATCGGTGTGCCTTTCCTCAGGAATAGTTACATAAAGTATCCTATAATACGTATTTTATTATTCAAAAAAAAGTTTTATATTTGCCCACATTTTGTTGTATATGCACAAAAACAACAACAATATACACACAAGGAGTTTTGAAACTCAATAGTTCTTATAAAAGGTGGAAACGAAGTTGACAGTAGTAATGATATAATTGCTAATAAATGTATCATGATTACTAATGTGGTTTGAAAGGATAGCCAACACGTTACTGGCTTTTTTATTGAGTAAATTTACCAAAAAAAAAAAAAAAAACTGTAGGTAAAGGGGAATAACAATGATGTCAATGATTATAAAAATTCCTTTGTAGTAGAATATCGAGCATTTGAAATTGATACACCAAGATTATGTTACTTTAAAACAGAATGGCTTATGCTTTGTGACATAGTTTACAGAGTGGCTTATGACGAAGTTCAACAAAGCTATTTCTTGTTGGGTTGTTTTATTTGCGAGCCTTTTTTATTATTATTGTTATTGACTTGAAATAAAATATTAACAATAATCAGTATAATAGTCTCAGTAAAGAAAATGGCTGAGCCGTGAACCATGGTTTAGATATTATTGCCACCATTCATTTCTAATATGTAAAAAAAAAAAAGCATAGATTTACGTACAGTTATTGTTGCCAAGCACGAGGCAATTTTTTAATTTTATTTTCGGTATTTATAATAATTTTTCAGCAAGTAATCTATGGATTTCAATTATGTAAGAACCCGATTGTTTTTTCCTCTGCCGATTAGGGTACATAATAATCGCGGGCCGAAATAAGTAAAAAAAAAAAAAAAAAACCAAAAAACCGAAAACAGATAGATGACGATTTTTTTGACAACTGGGTCATAAATAACTTTTAGAAATCTATAGTGTGTCAATCAATCTTGAAAAAAAATAAAAAAAAAATAAAACTGATCTGGGTCAGTTCAACAAAAAAAAGTTACCTAAACATTTAAAATCTCAATGATATTCCAATAACAAAACGATCGGAAATGTAGGTCATGGCGTCGTCTGTTAAAGCCTTGGCTGTCTTTCAAATATATATTGTCAACTTCACCGTTTCCAAAGAATCTTTTTCTCATACTTATTTGTTTCTTCATTCTTGTCATTTTCTATTTTGTTTCTCTCTCTCTATTTTTTTTCTTCCATTCACTGTTTATAATATCAAAAATTGTTTAATGACTACTCAACCATCTTTATAACTATTTTCATTTATTTATTTCTTTTTTACATTGGCAATTGCATTTAAAAAATTTGCCATTTAGCATTTAGCATCTATAATCAACTTTATGTTTTTTAAAGAAAGAATACACAAGCCTGAGTCCCTTTTCTGGCGTTTGAAATCTGCCATTATTGTGCTTATAGCTTGTCTCATAATTGCATCAATTCTCTGTGTCTGTTACACAATTTTCCAATCTATTCTTAAAGCCCTTGACTTACGGTTTCAGGCTTGTAATATTTATTTCACTCGCAATACTGCATGCATTTTTGTTCCCTCGCTCTCGCATCATGAACTTGTGGACTCTTCTCGCCGCCATGTTTACAGAGCACTGTCTAATTTACCACCACCGCCACCAGAGATAACCAAAAGCCGGGTTGTGCGCATGATACGACTAAGAGAATGGAAAGACCGCCGCAGGCATGTGTACAAGGGTAGCGGCACAGAAGCTGCAAACATGGGATGGTTTAACGTTAAGGAAAAGTAGCCAGTATGTGCAGGTATTGTTTTGCAGAAACTGATCAAAAGATAGGGAGTTGAAACCCAGTTGGCTCTGATAAAAAGGCATTCAAACTTTTTGACAAGTTTCGTCATTTTGAGGATTGGTTTCTTTTTTGGGAAGTAAAATTACGTGTGAAGTATCATATAACATATAAACTTAGTACAATGTCAAATCTCATATGTCATAAATCCTTTTTTTTAATATCTAAAGTCTTGATTTACTGACTCAACATACTACATTAGAAATTCTTGGCTGTTGCTACTGTTGTTGGCTGAGTTGATGGATGTCTTTGATCACTCAGCCACATAATGGCAGCGGGAATTTCCATATATATATCAGACTCGTATCCATACAAGCGGTACCTTTTAGAAGCAGCGCATTAACAAGTTTCAAATAAAATCAAGTAATTGTGGTCTGAACAAAAAAAAAAAATGATATTAAAACAAACTTCGGTCAATAATTTTAACAAATTAAGAGCTGATTGTTTCTTTTTTTTTTTTTTTTTTTTTTTTTTTATAAAAAGTCATTTGAAAAGTAGCAAATTGCAATACATAGTACTGTGGCCAGTATTATCGCAATTATAATTATAATCAAATAATACTTTTTATAGCGCACATTTTCATGATGGGTACCGTACCATTAACTTCTGACATTATTAGGAAATTAGCGATTGCTGGTGCGCCCAGCCCTACGATACAGTTTTTACAAAAATAATATTTAAGCGATTTTTTTTTTGTATTATTATTTAATAACCCACTTGACACCTTTCTTCTTCTTTTTATTTATTTATTTATTTATTTTAGTTCTTCTCATTGTTGTAGGACGCAATTCTGATTCTGATTGAGATCTTACTAAATTAGTCTATAAAAGATTTTACTTTTTTTCACTTTTTCACAATGGGACTAGGCCAATACTTGAAAAATCTTGCGGTCAGCACCGATCCGGTGCCCGTTACCAATACAACGACACCTGGACAGGCGCCATCCCGGCGCCAACTTTATCAGTCACGTGTAAACCGTGGCACTAATATTGGGTCCATGTTTGTTCTCGAAAAATGGATCACCCCACATCTTTTTCCAGAGGGTGACGATCATGGCAAGACTTCAGAACTTGACGCAGTGGAGCAAGCACTAAAAGCCAAGGGAGTTGATGACACCCGCAACATGTTTGAAAATCATTGGCGTGAGTGGATCTCTGATGATGATTGGCGCTGGCTGCGCGAGATGGGCGTTACCGCGGTGCGAGTGCCAATTGGATACTGGATGGTTGGCGGCGGCCACTTTTGCGACCACACACACTTTGAAAACGTGCACAAGGTATACAAAAACGCGTGGGACATTTTCAAAGATGTGGTACTGCGCAAGGCGGCCGAGCATGAAATTGGTGTGCTTGTGGACTTACACGGCCTGCCCGGTGGCGCCAATGGTGCCGACCATTCTGGTACCACATGTGGTCAGGCCAAGTTGTGGGATTCCAACCGTTGTCAGGTTCAATCTTACGATGTGCTGCAGTTTTTGGCAACTGAACTATCGCAGTTTGACAACGTCGTTGGCCTGCAGATTCTCAACGAAGCACCATATGAGTCTCCTGATGCAGATGTTCAGAAAACATTTTATCTCAAGGCAATTAACCAGATTCGCGCTGTTAACACCGAGATCCCACTTGTAATTTCTGATGGCTGGGATCTGAACCGCTGGGTAGATATCATAAAGAATACTGAGCATAGATTGTCTGCAGAGCGCGGAGAAAACTCATCTCTTGGTGTTATTGTTGACACCCACGTTTACCGCTGCTTTTCAGATGACGACAAAAATAAGGCGCCTATAGATATTATCAATAACATTGAAAATGCACTGCCCAACACTGATAATACTGTTGATATAATGGTCGGCGAGTTCTCGTGTGTCCTTGACGGTCAGTCTTGGGACAAAAACAACGAGGGGGCTCATGGATCTCGGGAGAATCTCGTCAAACAATACGGACAGCGGGAATGCGCTCATTTTGCGCAACGAGCGTGCGGTTTCTACTTTTGGACATACAAGTTTAAATGGGGCGGCGGCGGTGAATGGGGGTTCCGCGAGATGCTTGAGAAGGGTGCACTTAGCACTGTCTACGGTCCCGCGCAACAGAGGTTTCCATCAGATCGCGAGCCCACAGACCAGTACTACCAACAGGCATTTGATCACCGGTCGCAGCAGGCAATCGGTGCGCACACCAACTACTGGCAGTCACAGGATCCGAACCGTGACTGGGAGCACTGGCGCTTTCAAGCTGGCTTCCGACAGGGCTGGGATGATGCTCGGGCGTTTGACAAGTTCAATCACTCTGAATTGGGCCGCCGCGCGGCGTGGAAGCGTGCGCGCGAACTTGAGCACATTAGGGAGCGCGGTGTTGGCAATGATATTATCTGGGTTTGGCGCCAGGGATTTGATCAGGGACTACAGGCCTTTTTGGAGACCAGGAATTATGCTTTTCATGGTTAGTTAGCCAGGGGAAAAAAAAAATGACTTATATACATTTTAATTTATCAATTTCTGTTTTTTTATACTTCTATCAAATCTTCTACAAATCTTTAAAGCTTGACACGGCCAACACAAATCAAATCCCAGTCTTCACTCTTAAGTGGCACATACTTATTCCCGTACAACCACCAGATAGTGTCTTGCAAATCTGGAAAATTTTGATTTCGGAATTGACTTTTCTGGATCTTGTTGTTGTGGGTCATCGGAATGTGGTCTACGAACTTGACAAAAACCGGTACGGCATAACGTGGCAGTTGTTTGATCAAATATTCGGCTAGCTGAGTAGGATCCGGAAGTTGGGTCATGTCGTGAGGTTGGATCACCGCAAATCCTGCACGGCCTTCGTGCTGCGGTACTTGCACGCCTACAACCACAACCTGGTGAACGTACTTCATATTATCAAACTTTGTTATTACGTCCTCAACTTCGTTAGTACTCACATTCTCGGATTTCCAACGGAACGTATCACCAAGGCGGTCCACAAAGTAAATAAAGTTGTTATGATCTTTGCGCACCAGGTCGCCTGTACGAAAGTACATATCACCTCGAACAAAAACATTGCGCACAATCTTTTCATTTGTGGCCTTCTCGTTACCGTAGTAGCCGGTGTAAGATTCTGCTACATTATTAGGATTAGTGATGCGTGCCAGCAACTCGCCAGGTTCATCAACGCCTGTAGCCGTAGCAAACCCGGTCTTAGGATCGCGCAGAATAGAATAATCGTTATCGGGATCAACCTTGACAATTTGAAAACGCATCTTGTAGAGAATCGCTGAAATAAGCGTGCCGTATTTACCGATGGCACCGACGCCTAATTCTCCCTCCTGGAGGTTTGTTAGCGCTGAGGGTGACTCGGTAGATCCATAGAACTCACCGATACGGTTGATATTGAACCTTTTCTTAAAGTCACGCCAAATGTCAGGTCGCATGCCGTTCCCGTATGCACAAATAACCTTGTGGGCGCGCTCATCAATACTAGGAGGCGCATTCAAAAGATATCGGCACGTTTCGCCAACGTACTGAATGTATGTGGTGTTTGTCAATTTGACCTGAGTCCAGAATGTTGATGTGGAAAACTTGTGACCAATTACGTACGTAGAACCACAATTCATTGCTGCTATCAGACCCAATATCGCTGCCGTCGAGTGATATAAGGGCATTGCTGAGTAAACTACATCAGAGCGATGGAGATTAATCGTCGCAGTGTACAACCTAGATGACAAAATAATTTTGCGCCAAGGAATGATTGTAGCCTTTGGTTTTCCTGTAGTGCCAGAAGTGTAGATGAGCAAACATGGGTCCGTCAGTTTGTTGCTTTTGCCTCGGTCAGTGTTAGATGCACGATAAGGTGCACTGGTCTGAACATCGGTACGAAACTGAGTGTCAATGTACGCAATTTTGGTGCCAAGACTTTCAATTTCGGTTTCACAGGGTTTCATGAGTGTGACAACCTGTGGATCATCGTCCACAAACAAATGAGTTGCATCTACAATCTTGACGCAGTGTACAAGCGAGTGCTCAGTGAGATTGTAGTTGATAAAACTTACGAGAGCGCCAAGAGACCAACACGCGAACCACATGAACACAAACTCGGGTCGGTTCATACAGTCTAATGCGACAATAGATTTTGGAGTCACGCCATGTTTTTCACGGAGAACAGCAGCGTACTTAAGTGTGATATCGTATACTTGTTTATAAGTGTACTCCTCAATAACAAATAGGTCGTCCAAACTGCCGGTCAGTTTCTTAGAATATGGTTTGACCTGTTTAGGAAAACGTAGCGCAATAGAATTAGGCTGACTTTTAGCATAGCCTTCAAGAATGTAAAAAAAATGGCATTTTCCATTGCATAAAAGCTTTTTGGTAGAGAGTGTAGCATGCGCAGTTCGGAATATTTGACCAAGATCGTGGGAGATAAGAGTGCGGGCATCTAGGTAGGCCAATGCCATTGCCGATAATGCCAACGCGGAGGAGCTCATTAGTACAGCAACAAAAATGAAGTAAGTCAGTTAGATGGTAGTTGGGAAAGTAGTTTTATTGTTTCAATTGCAATAGTAGGTGTTAAAGTGAATCAGAATGTTCAATCAGAGAGAAAAACCACAGTTGAAAAAAATAGGAACTACTGAATCATGTCGTCAAACAACAATAAAAATTATTCAAATTATTCAATTAAATAAGTTTATCAGGTTTAAAAAAAAATGAAAAAAAAAGAAGGAAAGAAAAAAAAATCGCAGTTGAAGTTGCCTGTGGACTTGGAAAGTGTTGACATTGCTAAGAGTACTTCGTGATGCGTGAATTGATTACGTAATAGTCAAATAAGCTTATAACTAAAGATAGTGAAAGCCGCATTATAGAGCACCTTGGTTATATAAGCCGTACATCACGTGAAGTGTAATATGTCTTTTTATATAGCATCATGATCAGTTGTTTCACACTGCATCTCAAAAGATTATTTTAGAGCAGTTAGGTGGAAATACAATCAAGTGGTGGACTCAATATGTGAATGACATATAAATCCTACAGAATATGAGATTATAAACCATTTTTGAAAATTTTTTGTTAATAAGAAAAATGCCAAAACAATAAAATGCCTCGAAATACCGACGCTATCGGAACAGCCGTTTTTGTAACCGGATCTACCACTCTTCTAAATGAACCGCCTGACTCGCCCGATCAGAATGATACTTGAAATGTCAAATCTGGGCAAAGTGGAGCTGAAATTGTGAATTCTGGGGCCCAGAAAATCGATGGCACTACCACCACCACCAAGTCAATTAACAGCAATAAAAAAACATCTAATCTCACCAGAAGCGACTTGCATGCAAAGGAGATAAATGCTAAAAAAAAAGCTATTAATTACAATGATGCAGTCGATGCCAAATTTACGAAAATTTACGATAAAATTGTAGTATATGTAAAAATTTCAGTCAATGAAATTGAAGCTAGAATCGAAACTGACAAAACCAAGATTTAGAAAAATTACGATATTTTCGTCGCAAATCAAGAAATGTACGAAACCCTAGTCCAGAAGATGTACAAATATATTGCCGGACTAAAGAAGGTCGTAGCCAGCTTTGTGCAGAAAAAATAGAATTGGCCAGCTAAGTCAAGCGCCTCACGCTCAAGTCAAATGATTACGAACGCCGACTCAGGATTTATAAACTTGATCAAGAACGCCTATCTTACGCCTAAGCCACCAACAGCATGAACAGAAAGATAGAAATTTTGGCAAACAAACAGAAGAAACTTGCTGAAAAAGATAAACTTAAAAGCCAAGCACTCGCAATGAACATGTATCAAAATAAGGTCATGCAGAAACAAATCAATAGTGTCAAGAAATCAATCACGGATATCTACCGCCCTAGTGTACCGACTACCCAACAGTCCCTCGCCCAGATACCGTGCATCACTATCTCGCCAAGCGAGAGACTTGAGGCAATCAAAGCTGAGAACAGAACCGACCGTGAAGTCAAAAAAATAATCGACAAGGAGATTGCACCATCCATTGTTGCTGGTGTCAATTTTACTGACAAGGGAAACCTCAGTCTCCGCATCAAAGGTATTAACAGTGAAACTATGACCAAGCTTTAAACCTTTGAAAACGTTATCAAAAACGAAACCTGGCACAAAGTTCTTATTATTCGACGGAGTACGGAAAGGTGATCTAATTGAAGATGATGAGCTAATTGATAATGAAGAATTAAAGTCCGAAATTGAAAACAGTGGCGTCACCTTAGCTTGTGCGCCCCATACTATCAAAGCTGAAGCCATTAAAAGCAATCAAACTATCTGTTTCTCACTATTTGTAGCTTTCCGTGACGAACAAAAACGCAGAGATACTCTCAGAAGAGGAATGTATTTTATTAGCCAGCACTGCCGCGCTCGGACATGGTTACCAAAGCCACCAACTACCACGACCAAACCCAACGTTTAGAACAAACTGACTGACGTAATGGAAGTTGACAGCACCAAACAAATCCAACCTAATATTAAAATTTATCAACAGGTTAGATAATGGAACAAAACTGAACAGGCTTTTAAAAATCGGCCAGGTGAATTGCCATGATAAGAGTGACATTATTGCTGAATTTAAATATTTTGTTAGTCCAAGAACCAGGGGCTAGTCGCGAAACAAAAAACATGATGATTAGATTAGAATAATGGAAAACAGCTTAATCGAAGGCTTACAGCCGAAGGCTATCACATATATGAGGCAAGAAGTTCTACAGAGGACAGTGCTAATTAAGGTTAGCGACTTGACTGACAACAAATGATGACAATTGACATTAAATAAATTCAAATTACGAACATTTACAACAGAATGGCATAGTCCACCAAGTCTCTTAGTAAATTTATGGAGGCAGTCAACACGAGAGAAAATACACTATGGGTAGTAGCGGAGGATTTTAATATTCACCATCCTAACTGGCAAAGTTGGGTCACTTCCACGGCGGTGGAACCCTCTCGAAGGAGTGGGCGGACTAGGTTAAAATCCATGGGGTTTTTTTTTTTCTGAACCTGATATCCCAACTTTCAAACGGGGTAGCACGGTAATTGATCCAGTCGTTGCTAGAGAAGGCGTAAAGTTGTGTGACTTTATGGAAAGTCAGACATTGGTAGTGATCACTTTATGCAGTTTTGGAGTCTGGATGTGACTGACCAAGTCAATAACAATCAGACAGATCCTCATCTTGAGTTCAAAACAAGAGGTAGAGGCTTTAATTTCTGAAAGGCTAGGTGGGATCAATTCTTGACTTTGATTGCGAGGGCTTATCAACAACTAGATGATAAATCGAAAGTTTACAAAGAAAAGAAAAAAGTTAATGAACTGGCGGAATCAATGATACAACATATTATCAAATGTCTCAAGGAATCTGCAATGAGAA